>WBMZ01014176.1:0-11164 GCA_013400975.1 Atrichornis clamosus | reverse complement strand
AAAAAAAAAAAAAAGGAAAAAAAGAAAAGAACCCCAATTCTCTCTTCCCTGCTGCTTGTGGCAGAGCTGAGAGCTTAGGAGTGAGTGAGAGAAGAAAAAAACCAACCAAACTAGCTTGAGTCCCAGCATGGGAGTATTTGTTTTTGTCCTTAAATATTCTTGGAATCGAGTCAGAGGCACAGAATTCATGTTTAGTATACAGCAGCGATATGAGATAACAAAATGGTGTCATATGCTCAACCCAAGACATTGGGAAAGCTTACGGGCTGAGATTAAGAGAGTTTAATATAGCAAGCAAAAGCTGCACACACAAGCAAAGCAAAACAATCAATTAATTCACTACTTCCCATTAGCAGTCAGGGGTTCATCCATCTCTAGGCAAGTGGGAATCCATCACACCCAACAGTGACTCAGGTAAACAAAACTCCGAATGCCACTTCTTCACTCCCCCTCCCTTGCTCCTTCTCTCACCATCTTTAATTGCTAAGATAGCATCATATGACATGGGATATCACTTTATTCCATTGGGATCAGCTGTCCTGGCTGCATCCCTACTCAACCCCTTGTGCACTCCCAGCTTCCTTGCTGGTGGGATGGTATGAGGAGCAGAAAATCCTTGACTCTGAGCAAACACTGCTAAGCAATAATTAAAACATCCCTTTTTTATCAACACTGTTTTGGTCACAAATCCAAAACATAGCATCATATGAGCTACCGTGAAGAAAATTAACTCTATACCAGACAAAATGAGTACATTGGCAATATGGACTATTCCCACATTTACCTACCTTACATCTCACTGACTTAACTGAGACAGTTTCTGCAAACATATCAGCGAATAATCTGTGTGGAGCGTGACTGGAAACATTGTAAGACACTTAGCACATTAATAATGATATCCTAAACTGTTTACTGTGGCAGGAGGAAGCCATGTGCTTCGCGTGCCTATGTTTCTAGGTTTGATGTCAGAATGATAACAAATATAACCTTGAGATCATTCTCAGGGTGAAAGTACAGACATTATCAATGATGACTTGTTTTCACTAGCTGTAGTCAGTAAATACTGAAGACACCTGATTTCAAGATGTGTGGCCAATTAATTGAACAATCTGTTCTGCAAGTCTCTTTGTGGAAGCAAAGCTCTTCTCCCTTATTCTATCTCCATCTCAAAGCACTTTGGGATGTAAAAACTTCCATTACTGTTTCTTTTTTCCTTTCAAAAAATTAAATCTTTAATTAGCAGAAAAAGTGAACCATATACTGTGGTTTGCATTAGTCTTCAATATTAATAAGTCATTTAATAGTCATAAATAAAAGATACAAATAAAAGCTTTTAGATGAAAAAAACCATTGAAATTATTGTGCTTTGAAAACATGACATTTCCCTAAGTTTTAGCCTTGACAGGCTTTCAAGGCGCTTTCTGGTTTTTTTACCAGCATAAAAGGGTATTCCCAGGGCCACTCAGGTTTATTTAAATTTCACTGACCAAAAATTGACAGTCAGGGCCTCAGCTGCTTTTAAACAATTCAGTTGCACTGAAGTTGATATTTCACTGTATTTACTGATGCTAGAGAAAGAAAGGTCCTTTCAGCTAGTTTATTCTCTATCTTTATGGACTCACATAGAGAAAATAAGTTTAAACTGAAATTAAATAGAGTACTGTATGTCTTCAAGAGAAGAAAATAACATGCTCACCACACAGTACACTACAGATTACTTTGTTCTTAATTTGGGACTAAAGCATTCAACAGATTGTATAAATGACTGTATCCCTGAATGGAAAGTTATTGACTCCTGAGTGTCACTCTGGAAGCTGAGATGTAACCATCAGGAAGGGTATTGAGAAGGATGCCTCTAGGACCTGCTTCTTTGCTCTCTGGAAAATGAACCTCTAAGGACACCTCTCAAAGATGGTATGGTTTGTTATGTTACATTATGTTATATCCTTTAGCACCTGTTAGGAACAGAGATAACTCCAGTTATACTCTGATCTCTCTGTCTAGTCATGTACAAAAAAATAGATTAGAAATTAAAGTCAAATGATTGCAATATTACTCACCTCTGTGCCTAATCAAAAGATTAAATAGATGGCAAATGTTTTTATATTTGACCACATATGGAGAAAGATATCAAATACAATCTGTTTGCCTTTCTGTCTTCTTTCACTGTCATCATTGTGGCATGAATGTCAAATGTTATGTCAATGTACTTCACTTCAGTAAACACAGTCTCCAGAGGATAAAATTTTAATACTATGTGCAGGTGTCAGTATTTTACAGGTGACTGCTGCTGTATCATCATCATTGAAGTCAATCAGAATTGTTTTCCCACTCTGATAATTCAGTTCGTAATGAGTTCATGGCCAGCAAAAACAAATGTTTGAGATGGAGCATGAGATAGAAAATGACAATTATGACTTGAGCCTTCCCGTTACAACATCTCATGTCTGAAACTTTAAATTAGTAAAATTAATACTGAGTGCAATTTGAACAGAAGTAGAACAGTTCATTATGATACTCACTATGGGATGAATTTTGAAAGCATGCCAAATCTATTCCAGCTTGAGCAAGCAGTGAACAAAATGATACATCATTTACGCTGCCCACAAAATCCCCAGAAAATAGCAGTTTTCAATTGCCTTCAAATGGTTTTGAATCAAGCCCAGAGTGCACCAAACAAAGACAATATAGATAGTGCTGTGTTTTTCTTTTAATAGAGCTGAAGGACTACTTCTATAAATTATTATGTGAATAAAAACCAAGCAATAAATGAAATTATAGGAAAAAAATTATTCATTATGTGGAAAACTGTAGAAATTCTTGCACAATTTATTACTGTTCGTGCATATGTATGTCCTACTAACACGTTTAGGAGAGTTGCAGGGCTTTTTTTATTTGACCATATGGTACTACAATTTTGGAAATAGCAGGTATAGTATAGAACATCAACAAAAAAAACGCTTTTGCTGTTTGAGCTCTTGAAATATAGACAGAGTTGTGAAAGTTATTCACTAGTGCTTTTTGTGGTAAGTGTCTAAATATCTGTTTTAAGGGGAAAAAAAAAAGAAAAGAAAGAAAATCCTTCCCATTTGTGGACACTAAAAATAGAAGGTACCAGCTGTATCAGCTGAAAGTTCACAAGTCCATGGGACCTGATGGGATTCATCCCAGAGTTCTGAAGTAGCAAGCAAATGTTATAGGCAGGAACCCTTTCGATCATCTCCCAGAGGTCTTGGGAGTTTGGGGAGATCCTTGCTGACTGGAAGCTAGCCATGGTTATTCCAGTCTCCAAAAAGGATATGAGGGATGATCCTGGGAACTATGGACCCATTCATTTAACCTGAGTTCCTGAAAAAAAATTATGTAGAAGTTTATAAATTCATAAAGGGAAAGTCCTGTTTAAATAACTTGACATACATCAACTATAGGGTCACACACGTAGTGGATGAAGGGAAGGCAGTGTTTGTAGGTTTTTTGCATGCTAGTTGTACTTTTGATATTGTCCCTCACAGCATTCTGCTGAGGGTTCAAGGCACACCAGATGAAGAACTGGCTGAAGTGCAGGGCTCAAAGGGCTGTAGTGAATGAAGCTACATCTGGCTGGTGACCGGTCACTTGTGAAGTTTCTTAGGGTTCCGTTCCAGGGCCAGTCCTGTTCAATCTGTTTATCAACAATCTGGATGCAAGAGTTGAATTCACCGTTAGCAAGTTTGACGATGATCTCAAACTGGGAGGTGCTGTTGACTCTCTTGAGGGACAGAATCACAGGATCAGCTAGGTTGGAAAAGACCTTTGAGATCATTGAGTCCAACCTATGACCTAACACCACCATGTGAACTAGACCATGGCACTGAGTGCCACATCCAGTCTTTTCTTAAACACCTCGAGGGATGGTGACTCCACCACCTCCCTGGGCAGCCCATTCCAATGTCCAATCACCCTCTCTCTAAAGAACCTCTTCCTAATGTCCTATCTAAACCTCTGCTGGCACAGCTTAAGGAACACTGGAAAAGTCTTCCTAGAGAGATGACCAATGCTCTTAATAACATGCTTTAATTTTTGGTCAGTTCTGAAGTGGGCAGGCAGTAGGACTAGTTGAGCATAGAAGATCCCTTACAACCAAAATATATTCTATTCTATTCTATTCTATTCTATTCTATTCTATTCTATTCTATTCTATTCTAAAATTGTATATGTGAGGTGAGGACCAACTCTGTGTTTGATTAGTACCTGACAGAGTAGGGCCTTCATTCATGGCTGGAAACCCTAGGCATTAATATAAATAAATAAATCATGGTTCTATACTTTCACTTCTGTATGAAGATAAAGAAAATTCAAGTCTAATCTCTGTCTATTTCCATGTAGTATTTCATAACCTTCAAAAATTCCTTTCAGGTCTTTGCATTTTTTATAAACTAATATTCACAATGAGTCATTCGAATTGCTGCCTTACAGTGATGTTATAAAGGTTAATTCATTAAAGCTTTAAAATCCCACATCCACTCTATATACACACATACATGTAATATCTATAATTTATACAGAAGAATATGAGTGACACAGGGTGATCCTATACTTTGATGAAGACTATGGCAAAAGTGAAAGTTAAATCTTATATTCCTATTCTGAGAAACAATTTTATGGCCATTAAAAAAATTTTAACTTTAATGAGACAGTGAATAAGTTTTAATACTTTGAAAGTACTTTAATGTATTTCTGCGATCTAAAAAATTTTATATGTGAATCCCAGTTAAAAAGTAATCTTGCCCAAACCACAAGGCTTAAGAATATTAAAAAAAAATTCTGCCTGAAAATTACATAAGATACTGTTGTGTGTTTTATTTCTGTGGATAACGGCCTTACAATACCGAGTACTTTATTTTATGTATGATATACTAGGCTAATTAATTAAGTGGGACATATTTGAAAAAGATCCATAGTAAGTGAATATGTTCAGAATAGATGGATGCAGAGGTCGTAGCATAGTATAAAATTTTCATTAAGATTCATTTTGAGATAATTATATTCCTTGTAAATTGAAAAGTCATAACTGAATTCCATCTTTTTCAAAATGTGTGAACTAAACACTCTAGCACATAAAAATTCTATGCATTCTTTCAGGATTTTTTTGTCAGTATATGTTTCTGGAATTCTTTTAAAACTGTTTAAAGCATTTCTATTTACACTTTTATACACTCATCCTTTCAAATGGATAGCTTCACTATAATGAATCCAAGATGACAGGTCTTGTAGACAGAGTAAATAATTAAATATAAAAATCTCACAAATAACCAAAAAAACCTCTGGTGACAGTAAAATATGTATACTAGAATGTTCTGTCCACCCATCCTTTTCTCTCACTCTCCATTTACTTGTCTAATTGTCTTATTAATCAGTTTTGAGACATCATATATAAAATGGTCTCTTTTTGTAGGGCTGTATTCAACACTGATCATGCTGCACTGCAGATGCTGGGTCAAAAAAAAAATTGTTGTGGCTGCTGTCCTTAAAAATACAGAACATTAGTGAAATTGTGTTTGAGTAGCATAAGAAAGAAGCCTTTTAGTTAGTGGAATGCAAAACAGATGCTCAAACAGAAGAGATAAGCTTTCTTCATTGCATGATCCCATTAGGAAGATAAATAAGGAACACTCTAAGTTGCTTTATATACTATTAAGTCTGTTCTTTTTCCTTCTGCTATTCAAAGGATTCCAAATACGATATCAAACACTTGGACTGTTCCAGAGAAGTGATATTCTGGGAGACATGAAGTTACTTTTCCCAGCTGTTTTTGAGTTATATAAGTAGAAAAGACTTGAAAAATCACTTTATAGTATGCTTCAAACATGAGTGCTTTATATAGGAGTTAATAGGATGTGCTTGTGGATTTTAAATCCCTGATAATTTTTAAATGTCACACAATCTAAGATTTAAGGAACTGATAAAGCGGGAAAAAGTCTTTATTTAGGGACTTAAAATACTGAAGTTTTATTGAAATTAGATAAATTCCTGACTTAATTCAGTGTGTGCTTTGGTGCTGGTGTGTAATAATGGATTAATTATGTAGATTTATATTTATTTTCTTCTTTTTCTGTGTGTGGTTTTGTTCATAAAAGTCTATTGTAAAATTGCAAAAGAAAATGTAAAAAGCACCAATAGCAGGAGACAGAAAATTGACTACTTCATTTAGATATTAAAATGAACAGCAATCAGAAGGATTTCTAGGCACTAGAATATAGTACAAAGTCAGTGACAGATTTCTGATGTGCTAAAATTCAACTGTATGCCTTTCATATCATTGCATTTTAGCCAGATACACATCGGGAAGTATAGTCACTAGGTTGAAAATGCAATATGTTTTATTTGATAGCTTAAAAGGTAGACAGATCCTAGAAGCCTTTCAGTTTATGTAATACACAGAAGCTTATGATATTTAGTCTCTAACATAAGTCAGAGGCCCCCATCCGATCACTTCAGTGATCCACAAATACAGGTACAATTCGCACACCTGCTGGGATATGGGACACTGAATCTGTTCTCTGCTATAGGCCATACTTGTTAAGCAAATACTCTCACTTATGAATTAAAATGTGCTTTCTGTGAGATCACAGAGTGAATGAGGTTGAATGGGAGTTTTGGAGATTATATAGTTCAATACCCCCTGCTTAACAGAGAATCACTACAGCAAGCTGACCAGCAGGGTCAGTTGGGATTTGAATATCCCCAAGTACATGACACCATTATGTGTCTTGTTACACCATGACAGCTTAAAAAAACCCAAAAACCAACAACATACAAACCAACAAAAAAAAAGGCAAAAAGAAAAAAAAGACTTCTTCCTATGTTTAAATGAAATTTCTTGTATTTCATTTTGTGCCCATTCCTTTTTGTCGTGTCACTGGGCACTCCTGAGAAGTGTGACACTGTCTTCTCTATTCTGCCCCTCAGACGTTTCTATGCATTGATAAGGCCTGCCTGAGCCTTCTTTTCTACAGGCTGAACAGAACTTTCACTGTCTGCTCACGTGTCAGATGCCCAGTCCCTTAGTGATTTTTGCAGCCTTGCACAGGGTCTCTCCAGTATGTCCAATTATCTTGTACTGGGAAGCCCAGAACTGGAAACAGTGCTCCAAGTGTGTGTCAGCAGCACGGGGCAGTGGGGAGGATCACCTCCCTCACCCTGCTGTCAATGCTCTTTCTAATTCATCCCATGATGTTCTTGTCCTTTGCTTCAAGGGCACACTGCTGGCTCATGCTCAGTTCAGTGGCCCACAGGACCCCAGCTCCTTCTCTGCAAAGGTGATTTCTGGCTGGATAATAATTTCTCCTCTGCCCCTCCTTAAATCTGTGCTCTCCAGATGCAGGACCTTGAACTTCCACTTGTTGAACTTGCTGATGTTCCTGTTGACCCATTTCTTCAGCCTGAAGAGGTCCCTCTGAATGGTGGTGTTCCCATCTGGTTTATTGACGGTTCCTTCTGGTTTTGTATCACCTCCTGTGAACTTGCTGAATCAACATCCACTGCTCTCCACTCACCCACCAAACCAGTCATTTAAAAGGCTATCAGATTCTCTACTACTCTCTTAAATGAGGTTTTTTTACATAAATTATTGATGTTTTTCTACTCAGATTCACAGACACAGCAAGATCTTTGCTTAATTATGTGAACAGACATTTTAAATGGTTAAAGGTAGCATGCTTAATAGAAGTAGGCCTGTGAATCTGGGAAAAATAATACCTAAGAGGACACTGAAAATAGGAGCTTGGGAGCAACTAGGAAGTAGTTTATGCAAAACAGATTTCCCATAGCATAATATATCCAAGAAAAACAGTTTGCTGGATAACTCCTGGAAAGGAGAATGTAAGGAGTCCTTGGCCACCATCTGTTTGTGGTAGGCAGGAAAATAAATTATTCGTCCAGGAAGATGGAAAGAAGTGCCTGAAATATCACCCCCAAATGAGAAAAGACATATACTTTTTCAAAGAAAAGGCATATTCTATAATGAGTTACCTTCAATTATAAAAAATCAAACAAAAACAATAACAAACCCAGCCAGAACCCAAACCAAAACAAAAAGAGGATCTATGCCCAGAAAACAAGAACCAAGTCAGTGGTTGTATCAAACCAGAGAACTGTACTTTTTATGTGAAATTCATACTGTTTATGGGAAAAAAAACAAAACAAAAAAGAAAAACCCAAAAAAACCCCCCAAAAAACAAACCCCTGAATAAAGAGTTATCCAGTCAAAGAAGATTTGAAAGCCATTCCAGATAAAGACAGTTAAAACTGCTTGACTAGTCTCGTATACACAATATGAATATTAACTGTTTAGTTATGGCTGTACAGAAGTTTCTGTGCATTTGCAACCCGGTAGATTTTCAGCCCAACATTAATTTCAGTTTCCTAACAAAAAAAAAAAAAAAAGGTACATGCTTGATAGAATACCAAGAAATCAGTCTTGAGGCATGATTCATAAAAATAGAAGTTTTTATATAGTAAGGTTTTATATAGTACTCAATTTTTTCCCTTGCTTGACACAGATGCAGTAATAACATAGAGAAGAGAAGAAAGGGGGTATAATAGAGATACGCAAAGCATGAGAGTTTAATGGGTGATTACTTTCTCTTATGAGACCACCATCTCAAAGGATGGAATCAGATTACTATTAATTCTCTCTTTTATGTAGCATGGAAAATATCCACAGATTGCTGGATTATTCCAGCAAAGTTGATGAAAGTTTGACAATGAATTTGGGTATTTTTTTGCTTCAGTGTATATAGAGTCTTCTTGGTTGGAAAGGGCAGTTTATAATTATTTTTTCTTAGAAATTGTTTCCTTGCAATTTTCACTGATAATTAAGACATTTGCAATAAAAGTTATTTGCATGATGGCAATAACAATAAAGAGTAGTAAAGTAATAAAAATATAATGGCCAAATAAAATGGAATAAATAGTGGTAAAATTATCTATTCAAAGTTCATAACAGTAACAAGAAAATAAATAATGTATGATAATAATTGCAATCTCAGGGCATCTAGACCAAGTTAGTAACAATAACTATGCCCATAGTTGTAAAAGAATATTCTGCTAGTGTAAAAATTCCTATCATATTACTGTATTTGGTAGACTGTTTTGCCATAAATTCTGCCTGCCACCTAAATGCGTATATAATATATGCACCACATGTATTAAATCTTACAAAACATGTCTGAAATGTATTTATAGGAAGAAAATAAAATATACAAGGGAAGCTGCATATTAAGTATCTCTCAACTTTCACAGTTACATCAATAGAAAGATCTAAACACATGACCTGCCTAATGAATTCCTAGTGAATCCTTGTGTCTTGTTTGATTAAGGTCTGAAACTTGAGAAGTTTTCTACCTGAAATATGAGTGAATTATAAAGAATGTGATCTAACACCATTTAGAGACATCAAAGACATTGATGTCTTGGAGAAATGGAAAATTTAATAATGACAGCTGTGAAAGAGCAAGTGGGAAGATGGCAATTTTGTCTCAGTGGTTGAAAGCTGAGCTTCGCAAATGGATGGACCTACATAAAAAATTATTGAATTCTAGGAACTGCCACGGTAGCTGGGAAGAGCTGTTGGCAAAGATCTGGAACAGCTTTGAGAAAGAAACTTCTCTTTGGGGAAAAGATTGAGTTTTATAGCCTTTCTTCAGGATGTGGCTGAACTGAAGACAGTGCCTATGAAGTTGGGCCTTATTCGGAGAGCAAACTCATGATCTTGCATAGAGCATTGTGCAGACACAAGTAACGATTTTCTAATCTGCAGTAAATGGCAGAAGCAGGAAAGATAAGGCATACTTCTTGCCTATAATAACCAGGTCCTTCTCTATCTCTCCATTCTTCCCTCTCAGAGAGGGAAGAAGAAGCTGAAGAGGAAAATATGGCAAGGGCAAGATGGAAATTCAAGTAGCAAAATACAAATTGCTTTCAGCGTGTTTATATCACTTTTTTTTTCTTGTTTTAATTAGAACTATAATTTCATCTTTACTTTGGTTTGCAAATCATTGTGATGTTTACATGCCCATTCCAGTTAGTTACTCTTCTTAAATGGCTTAGTTTATTGAACTTTCCCGTTTTCTAAAGGTGTTACTTTTATGCACTAAAATTTAGAGAAAGGGAAAACTAAAATATTTAGTTGAAATACAATAGTAAATGCAGCCCTTCGCCAATCCTACTGAACTCATGCCCAATTAATCAAAAGTAGTTACCGTAAAGAGACACAATTAAAATCATTACCCATGTCAGCAGACAAATCAATATGATACCTATATAATCAGTTAGTTCCTCTCCATCCATAAAATTAATCAGGGACAAAATGGACTTACTTCACTCAAGAGATGCACTGAATGTTTAGAACAAGTAATTCTGAAGCAAGAGTGTCCAAGCAATTACTCTTCAAGACTGTCTTGTGTAACATGGAGGTAAAAGTACTTGGCATGCCTTTTCCTTCAGCTTTTTTCCTTGGTGGTGCTCTCTGATTGTGGGTCGAGCTCACCAGTGTCAATTTTTTTTAAAGTCTTTTGTATCTCTATATACAGGTCACAGGAATAATGCATTTCATAATTAGCTCTCAAGCAATTTTGAAAGCAAGATTTTTGTCATCTTCTCTTTTCTAGATACTAATTTTCAGTCAATGTGAGCAAAATGAAGGGTTTATAGCTCTCTAAACTGTAGGAATTTATTTTCACATGTACCAGGAATAACGTCTGCTGCCAAGAAAACTGGGGAATTAAGGGACATCTGGTGTCTTTGGTTCTGCCTTTTCAGTGTTTCCCTTTTTAATTACCTGGCCTTAATGCTGAATGCAGAGGAATTAAGAGGAACCAAAGTCACATATCTTTTTGTTTTATCTGATTCATCCAAGGGGATATATATTTTTTGCAGAAACTATTGATACAAAACAGAGTTCAGTATGCAAATCTTGGTTTTAGGTTGAAACAGGAAGCCTAAAGTGGTGCTAATTCCAATGGCCAGCATCTTCACCAGTATGACAGGGACTGAATCACAGAATCAGAGAAGATGCTGAGTTGGAAAGGACCCACAAGGATCATCGAGTCCAACTACTGGCCGTGCACAGCACTATCCCCAAGAGTCACATGCCCAAAAGTATTGACCAAACACTTCCTGAACT
>WBMZ01014175.1:225291-267706 GCA_013400975.1 Atrichornis clamosus | reverse complement strand
GGGCGGGGGCCGGCGACCCACGGCAGCGCTCCTTTCCCTGCAGGTGGAGCTCCTGCCCGAGCGGGACCTGGACAGCGACGGCACGAAGATCAGTGTAAGTGTCGCCTCAGGGCGCGGGCAGCCCCCGCCGGCCGGGGCTCCCTTCCCCAGTCAGGGTCCACCCCTCCTCGGAGCGTCGAGTCTGTTCCTGCCCCGCATCTCCTCCCCATCCGCACCGCAGACTGCGAGAGGCTGGCAGCCCGCAGCTCAGTGGTTGGACTCCATGATCTTAGAGGTCTTTTCCGACCTGAATATTTGATTCTATAATTCTGTGACTGCTTCCTTGCCGACCCTGGCAGAGGGTGTCAGGACAGCCCTGTCCCATGAAGCCCCCACACTCCTAGGCATGGAGGCATCCACTAGCGTGACTGAAGCAGAGACCACTGGCAGACCCTGTTTGTACCCTGTGAAGAATTCAGCCTGCACCCATCCTTGTATCTCTTGTTTTCATTTAGCCTGGGCAACTGCTGAGTTTGCCTTAGCACTCCAAAGCTGGTTTTAAGGCTGAAATTTTGTCCAAGAAGCTGCACTTTCATTTAGTGGGGTGTGCAACTGCTTAAACGGGTGCTTTCTCAGGGCCATACCCACAGGCAGAAAGAAAGCTCAGAAACGCTTTGGACGAAACCTCCCTGTTGGGAGTAATCTCAACTCTTGGCCACTGAGACCAAGTTTTAGGAAAGTGAGATTCTGACACCAAAATCACCAATCTGCTGTTTGGAGATTAAAACAGAATGTGGTCCCAACAGAATTATGAGCAGCATTCCTCCAGTCCTTGTCCAGGGAAAGGATGCCTTCCAGAGCAGACCCATGTACTGAATCAGGCACAGCCACAAAGTTCCTTCTGACCTCGGAATAGCTCAGACCCTCCTCCCTCAGCATCCAAAGAAATATGTGGTGGTGCGATCGTGGTGTGGTGCTCACTGCAGTGGAAAGACACAGATATTTAGCAGATACTGCAGCATGAATATTCCCTTTGAGCCCAGAGGGGTTTTCCCTTTCTCTGGCACAATCCCTTTGGAAGTTCCTTTTAGCTGCAGACAAGGCTGTAAGAACCAGCAAAGCTTAAAACAGCAACAAATGTGGTGAATAATTTCTGTTAAATCCTTTACTCTGCTGCCTTTCGATGCCTACAAATGACTAACCAAATAATTGCATCAGGTCAGAGTGCCACTAGGTATAGCTGAAGGTCATTTATAAGTGAGAATTCAGATATGCTATATTCAAAATGTATTCTAGCCACTTACATTTCCTATGATACTTCTCACCATAGACAATTTGTGTCATGGACCATATCTTCAGTTACATTTGTAGACTATCTTACAAATGAGGCTCACTTGTGGCCTTTAGATACTATTCACTAGACATAGCCGTAGCAGATAATGCATTCCTTATCAATACTGGCTCATTTGAAATCCCTGTAGTAATCCATAAGAACTGAGACACAATATAAGATGTAAAGTTTGTCTCATCTTTGAAGTTGCAAATCTCTTTCATGATGTATGACAATAATTCATGATGGGATATTTGTAATGTTCCTATCAGTTTGCATAAAATATTTATGTTATATTTGTAATTAAAAAAAAGTCAACATTATGTAGATGTCTAAATCTACTTTTTACAAATGTAGCCTTTCTTTTTTTTTATTTTATGAAGGCATACACAAAGGCTCCATTAGTACTAAATTATCATGAAGAGAAAACTTTTAAGTGCATTTAGTAAATATTTTTAAAAATGCTAAATGTGTGCTGAAAGACATCATTTATATCTGTTCTAAATGGTAATCCAACACAAATTGAAATCATGCACACATGCTGCCTGCAACAATTTCTAAATTTCAAATGCAAAAGTCAAAACCAATTATTTTGTCACCAGTGCTGTGCAAGACTGTGAAATTTGTGGCCCTTGCATGGGAGCAAATGAAGGCACTGTATGACCTACGAATCCTCTTTCCATTCATATGAAACTTCTGTAGTCCTCTTACTGAACAAGAATAGTTCAGTAGAGATATAATTTTATTGACTATGGTTTAAATAACTATCCAGCACTTTCTGTGTAATTAATATTGCATACATTATGCCTGTAAGTATGCAATCCATACTTTCAATTTGGTTTGCCAAGTATAAATTCAGAGCTGGGCACAACACAACTGGCTATAAAGTCCATCCAGTACCTTAAAGCAATAACATATTCACAAGTACTGCTCTTCAATTTATCAAGCAGGCAAAATAGATGTTTTGCCAACACTGGTGACTACAGTAGGCCAAGCTATCAGAAGCAATGTGTTGTAAAATCACCAATAACGTGTCTAGCTTCAAGCTAACAGTTCTCCATTTTTGTGATCTACAACGTATTCATCATCCTGATGTTTCCTTATTGCCTGACATTGATACGACACAAAGTAAGCTTTGCATTCATGTTTATGTAACGGTGGAAGTAAACCACGTTCAGAAGTTCTTCAAATCTGAAGATTTACACTCCACCGAATACCTTTTAACTGGCTTCCTGTGGGACAACAGATATTAAGTCAGATAGGGAATAATAGGAAATTAATTAAATATAAATTCTCTAAAGTGATGAACATACAAAAAAGGAATCTCTGTTAGCTTTTCCCAATGCATCTTAATACCTATCACACATTTCTGGATGTATAATTTACTCATGTGTGTTTTAATTAAAAATATGTTATGTTGCCATCAGATATTAGAACTAATTAGAAATAAATCAGGAATCTTATTTTAGCTGACAACTCTTAAAAGGTTCCTGAATATGTGCTTCTAAGAAGTACATAAATAAACAAGACAAAAGAAACAACCTGTCACAAGATGCCTTGTGATCATTAACAGGCAAAAATTACCAAGGGTTTGGACATTCTTCAAGGAGACAAACTGAATGTAAAATATACAGTTTCAAAGTAGTGAAGAGTACAAGCTAATCTAATAAATAGTTTTTAATGTAGTTTAAACCTTGGCAAATGTTACCAGCAAAATTTTTAATGCACTAGTTCAGAAACTGAATTATTAAAGCCAACTAACTGGAAAGGTTTAACCAATAAAGTGCACAGATACTAGGTTTACAAAAGAAAGCTCATTAAGAATGTTCATGATCTTAAGCAATTAATTGGAATGAGCATGGTAGTTTGGTTTTTTGGTCTGAAGCTAATTAGATTTCAGAGCAAACCATCTAAGTACATTTGGAAAGAAGATGTCAGGCAACCTCATAGATACAATTAGCCATACTCATCCTTGGTGTAACTTCCCTGCAGTAAGCACATTCACACCGTTGATTAATTTAGCACTATGTCCACAGAATCTTTCCAGAGAAAAGAAATTGTGACATTTGTTTCTTTCTTTGTTTCGTTTTGTTTTTCCTGGAAAATTTACAGACAGTGAAAGTACAAGGGAATGACATCTCCCACAAGCTGCAGATTTCAAAAGTGAGGAAAAAGGATGAAGGCTTGTATGAGTGCAGGGTGACCGATGCCAACTATGGAGACCTTCAGGAGTACAAGGCCCAGGCATTTCTCAAAGTCAATGCTAACAGCCACTCTCGGCGAATGCAAGCCTTTGAGGCATCCCCAATGTGGTTGCAAGACATGAAACCTCGTAAAAACATCTCAGCAGCTGTCCCAAGTAGCATCCACAATTCTGCCAATCAGCGTGTGCGTGCCACCTCCAACCCCGAAGCAGCAGCCAAAATCCCCAAACAAAGTCCACAATCAGGTATGGTAAAGCATTTTGAGCTTTCATTTGATTGCTTACCAGCATGTAAAAGGAGGTTGAATCAACAAGGTAACCAGGAATTGTGACTAGGAAGAGTGTGGTGCTCATTTATTCCTTGTTCTTTCTGGTTCTATTCTTCCTGCTATCTCCTTACTTCCTAAAATCTGAAGAATAAATTTCTGAACAGAAGAAGCAAAAAACCTTAAACTTCTCTATGTGAATTTTATCTCTACTGCTTTTACCCACCTAAGGCTAGCTCTCAAATCAAGCCTAGTTTTCCCTGTAGTGTGTGTGGAGAGAGAGGGGCATGTCAGTGAATGGCTCATCTCATTCTAAGATGTCTGTGCATGACAAATTAAATAAAACACTCATCCAGATGTGTTTCTTCTTAAGTTATTTTACAACAGTCACCTAACTTATATCTTCAACATCTGTTAAAATTAATCTACTTTAACAGTCAATCCTATTTTCCAAGGAAATTGGCTTCTAAATCTAAGCAGACCTTAGATACACCAGATAGTTTCTCTGTTATGTAGGCTTTAGAAAGACCATGGGTGTGTTAGAGAATGTGTGTTTGTCATCTTCAGATGCTTGACCATTGGCTTTGAATCAAGGGATAAAATGGAAATGCCTTCATTGTCTGTCATGTAGAAATTAACATACTATATATTTTGTTGGGGAAATTTTGTTCAGCACTGTATAAATAGCCTATAATCAATATGTCTCTATTTTCTACATTGATACAGTAAAATTCACAGTTATGCAAAGGTACATGAATATACAGGAGGTGCAGTTCTATATGATGGCAATAGAAAGATGGACAGGATAAGAAATTGAGACATTTTAAATGATTAAATATCCTCTGGAAAACAAACTGTGTAAGTTTGAGGGTTTCTGAGTTACTTGCGTTTACACTAAGGGCCAATGTAAGGCAAGAGATCACAATCTACCTTAAAATATGTGATGGAAGATAATCTAATTACCTCTGGTTCATCATTTTTCTGCCAGTGTGTTATGAAATCAAAAACTGTGAATACAGCAAATTTCATAGCACACCTGTTGTGAAATAACTTTCAAGTTACAGATATACTGTTAGGAAAACTTTTTTATAAGGAAAATACATTTCAATACAGATTGGAACAATATGATCATTAATATAAAAATTCTAATTGCTATTAAAAAGGTGGTGCATATACTACCACAATTTTACCTCTGTATGCATTTTAAAAAAATTATTTAAAAGTTACATTCAGTTATCTTTCCCTGAAACGGAGCACTTTCATTTTTCAGCTCTCTCAAAAAATGTCTAAGCTGTTAGAAGAAAAGAAATACTTCAATTGATTTAAAGCCATATCTACCATGGCCTTCCTTTCAGATAAACATATATACTATTTATTTTCCACTGGACTCATACATTTCAAAGCAGCAGACTTTTCCATAAAGTTCAAATTCTGGTTTCTATTCAGTCCTATGTGACATTAATTAAAATAGTCAGAGGTTTATGAAATATGTAGCAACAGACTACACTGCATTGCGGCCAAAGTATGCACAAAACAGCCAACCCACTAAATCATTTTTGATATATAATTGAATCTATAGCATTGTTTATGTCTTTAGTCCAGGCAATGTCTTGACTGATTACTGGACATTTGCTATTTGAGAGCTAGTAGGTTATTATATGGAAAGGTCCCCGTAAAAAGAAAAAAACAATATAGAAAAATGAATCTCTAATTTTTCACTTGAGCAAAGATTAATGCAGGTCAAGTACATACTGTAAATAATTTAAAAATTAAACAGATAAAATATAATTTATCTTATTAATTCATTTTTTAAGACAAAAGACAGACAAATGCTGCACTCATCAGAGGTGTAATTCATCTATTAAGGAAATAAAGATTGTACCAGGAAACACCATTAGGGTTAATTTCAATTTAATGGTCACTTGGTACAGTAATTATTGGTGAAATTTTTGATGAACATCAGTTTTTTACTGTAGAGAACCAAGATTTACTTTCCTTTACTTGAGAAAATCTTGTCCTGACTTTTCCAGCTATGGTGAGATTTGGATTTTCATTTGATTTTACAGTCATTCTACACCAATAGAAACACCCATGGAAGAACAAGGCAGTGGGGAGTTTTAGGTCTATCTAACTTTGAGGAACAACTTGAGCTGAGGAAGGGGAGATGTCAGTTGTGAGACCTCAAAAAAAGTAAAAATGAGGTGTCACAGACATCAGTAGTCTTTTTTTTTTATGATACAGGTTCAACACAATCTCCTTATTTTATCAAATGAGAAACTCTTCCCTTCTTTAATATCATGCTAACTATATATATGCATGCACAGCACTGCTGTGTAATTACATTATTTTAGGCAATGTATCCATCCAGCCTAGAACACAGAAACGTATTTGGATACAAATGTGTCATTTTTAACTACGTTTGTATTTGAAAGACAAAGAGGTTGTGGTGTGTTTGTTCACATTCAGTAAAGCATTGACTTCAGCAGTACTGCTTGAAGAGAAAAGAACTCTTAACCATAGGTAATTGTACCAAATATTCTCCAATATTAGAGAGCTGCTGCATAGTTATGGGCAAGCAATACATTTCACAGATTATTGTGAAATACATTTATAGCAAGGGGAAATAGGACACTGTGAAATTACTGGGAATTCTGTATTCAGCTACTTCTGAAGAACTCAGCCACTAATGTAAGAAAAATTGTCTCTGATTATATGAATATTTTGTCCCCAAAATTTATTTCTGAAAGGCAGATAGCACTCTACTCGCTTCCTTCCATCCTGAAGCACACCACAGAATTTCATTTATTTCTTAACAATAGGTATTTACTATGTAGTTCTATAAAAGCAGTTTACAGTCACTGTCATTTTAAAACATCTGCATTTCCCAGCTGAACAGATATCTCTGCTATTCTCCTACTTTACTCAAAAATAAAAATATCTGTGATAACTGTCAGGGAACTATATAGCTAAGGTTGACAAATTAAAGTGCAATGAGGTCCATTCAGTATTTTGCATAGCTCTGAAAAATGTTATGTGAATGTAAAAACATTGTATTTCTTACTGTTAGCATCATGGAGATTATCAATATAGGAAGAAACAGCTAATGAGAACATCTCCCACAGACAGTCTTCATATAATATACTGAGAAGCACTAAATGACTACCTCAAAGTCAAAAAAGTCACGAAAGCAAAAGTCAAAGCTAACACAGCTTGACCCTTTCATTTCATAATTACGGGCTGCAGCAAACAAAGTAACCCATCACAGCTTAAGAGGAATCTGAGTAGTTTGACAGAGTAATCTGCATACATCCAGAAAATGTCCTATGTAGGTGGAGTGACAGACATTTTTTCTGCATAATTCATAACAAGCTATCTTAGTCCAAAGGTAAAAGTAGAGTTATGACAAAGCCTCGTAACTCTAAGCAATGCTGCAATTAAATGGAGTCCAAGAGCTAAAATGAGTTCAGGTCAAAGGAAGCTGAATAATCTCCAGGCTGCACCAAATGCCACTGTTTCATGGATACAAAACTAGACAAACTCTGCAGCCTGCATTCAAGTCACTCAACATTTATAGTGACAAAAAGGGCTGAAGAATTTGTTGTGCTGAGAATGTGTATATCCAGCAAACTCTTCCTGTTCTGCCAATGCTCTGTTAAAGCACTCAAAGCCATTAGCTGCTTTTCAGACTCAAGATCAGTCTCAGAGTACTATAGATGAAGTGACAATTAGTCCAATTTTCTGACTATTTATGTGCAGACTCTGCACATTTCTAGCAACTTTTTGTTCTTTCATGAAGCAACAAATTCAACAGTAAACTTATCTACATGCCAAAACTTCCTCTGATGATGGCAGAGTTGCAGTGAGTGACTTGAAAAGGAACTCGGAAGAGAAGGTGGTACTTACCTAGACAGAATAATCTGGATTCTTGGCATCATAAATCACACTGAGAAGCTGATCATCAAGCATGAATGCAAAATAAGAGGATGAAAATTTATTTCAGTCTGCTGATACTGATACATCAATGACATTACTTCTTGTCTCCATTTCTGTCTGCAGAATGTAGGAATTTTTTGTTATCAACTTATTTTGAGCACAAATGTTAAGTCCAGTTTGGAATTTCCTGGGATATAAACAAACTTCTGTGTTGGTTTTTTGGGGTTTTTTTCCATTTATGGTCTATCTTCTCTTAAACCAAAGGAACAAAACCTCTGCTCTAGCCTTCACCAAGGTGAAGCCAACATTACTGTTTTCTTCTCTAAGCGAGTCTTTGGCTTTCACAGTTACTGCTTTAGAAACTGAGTACCCGTAAGACTGGGAGGCACCAACCATTACTGTGATTGTGGCACAGCAAAACGTTAAGTCTCTGTTTCCTTAGGACTTCATTAAAGCAAAAGCCAAGTGCCAGTTTTGTTCTTGTTCTGAACTTTATTCAGAAGTTCTCAGAAATACTTGCAAAAAGACTGTCTCGTTTTACAGCCGTATACACTGCAATCTCTGTTTTTACTTGAAATATACACTTTGATTCCCTCTTCCTAAAAAGAAGCTGCTCTACTTTTTTAGCTTCTCAAAATAAAGGAATCAATTCAAACCATGTTAGTTGATGTAGCCCTAATAGCTAGTTAGATGTTGACCTTGAAACTGTAAGTATATTCTGAGAAGTGCTAATCTGCTCTGAATAACTCCACTGACAAAGCAACGTCTTTACAGAAGCTAATCCCACTCCCCCCTTTTTTTTTTAGGCCAGGATTTCCAATGCAGAATGAACTCATTAATGTCTTATTTTCTTTTTAAAAACCCACATCTTAATTTCTTATATTCATAGAACAAAATGCATACAAGTACTTAAACTCCTGTTCCTAGTGCTTAGTTCATTTAAACCCAATAATAAACAAACTCTTCTCAGTGTATTTGCAATTCTAACTCCTGTCACAAGCAAAATGGTATCTACTTTTTGTAACCATCCCTCATTGCCATTATCAATCGCAAATGTTACACAACTGTCAATTTCTATTCATTTCTATTCCTCTTATAAAAACACAGGATCAGGAACTAAGATGAGAAAGCACTCACCAACAACTATTTGTTCATTTTTCTTGTTCTACAAGTTTGAGCAGCTGTTCAATCCCAGATGCCCACACCAAACTGCATACTTGGGAGTGCTTAGTTACAAAAATATCGTTTCTGCAATCAGAGATATTATTTTCAACCTCAGTTATGCCTATGGTTAAACAACAATAGTAAATCGCAAGAGAAAATAACGGTCTTCTGAGATTTCTTGAGATAATAATGGGATTTGTCATTAAATATATGACAGCTCCACTGTAACTCATATTTCTGTTAAAGTGATGGTATTTGGATGCTGCATTAATTATTTGTCTCCTATGAAACCAGTCAAGAAGCAGTGAGAAGAATAGACACAGCTGAAACCAAATGCACAGAGTCTAAGAAAATAATTTTGCCCTTTTTCCATCTTCATTGTAGTCTGTATAATGTGCATGTGTACTGAGACCTTTCCTATACTTTTAGCAACATTACCAGTATGTTTCACTGTCTGTCTGTCATTGCTACATATGCATATATTAATCACATCTCTTCCTTTCTTTATCTGCTTAAAAATAAACCTTTCAGACTAACCTCACCTTTAGAACAAAATTCACATACAAAGATCAGGTAGGAGACACCACAGGAGTTCCCTTAGTAGCAGAATCACAGTAATTCTGTTCTACGTGCCTGAAATAACTTTCTTTGGTAAATAACCACTAGAAAGATTGCAGATGGGCCACAAATTCAGTAAACAAAGAGAAAAAACTAAAAGAACAAGAGAAAAAAAAGTTTGGGGGAAGCTGTGTATGATTTGTTTGTGAGCTCACTAGATTTGCTTTTCATTGCTTCACAATCAGACAGATTACACTGGGCCATCAGAGATTGCAGCATATGTGACAGGGCCTGCTCTTGAAATAACTGGTGGGATTTCCTTGCTTCAGAACACAACCCATTTTTTACTTGACAGATATACAGCAAAGCAGAGGATATTTTTGCTTTTTTCAGATGAGAAGCAGGAATTTTCTATCTATAGTGCCCTACTTCATTATGACAATCCTTTGCATCACATAAAATTAAAAAGAATGGGTGCAATTATCTGCTGGTTGGAATGGATACAACTCTGTTGAAGTCTAAAGAATATCATTCATCTAAAATAGCAAAAATATTGACTAAAGAATGAGGATGAACATTAATTTTCTTCTACTCATAATGTGAGAGTGAATTATTAGAAGAATCTTCTAAGAGAAGGGAAGTAAAATACGTGAAAACTTCTATTTCCAGCTCATTCCGATTCAAGGGTAGAGGGAATCCTTGGTGCTGGGTTTTGTCACATCAGGTTTTTTGTGTGTTTTTTTTCTTCAACTTTGATCAACTTTTTTCTAGTGTTCATTTGTGAAACCTTAGGCTAGACTAGCTAGAAAGCTCAATACTTTCAGAATTTTCTTATTCTCTCTACAGTGATTTTACGTTTGATTAAATAATTCAAAATCTTCAAAGATATTGCACACAGTGTTGCCATCTTTACAGCTACAGTAATAATCAATTAATCCTTTGTTGATGATAAAGCCGAATGGCATTTGAAAAGAAACTAATGATCTTTCTCCCTGCCTTGAGAAGTCTCTGCTCCAAACTCTCAATTTTACTCTATCATAAGGAAGTTGCCATCGTATTTTTTGGCAGTGCAAGTTATTATTCTGTCTGTGTGTGGGTGTTGTAGTCGGATCCACCTCACTGAAGTTTGCTCCCTACTGACAAAAGTTACTGTCTTGGAAAAGAGCTGCCTAATTTTCTGTGAGTAAAAATGTGAAAGTTAGATGCACAGCCACATTTGCAGTTCTTCAAACATTCAATCTGTGTGTTCATCAACCAACAAAAATACAAAGAGCAAATCCGAATGCTACTTCTGCTGCCAGTCCTATTTCTACTGCTGTTATTCCATCAGCTGCTGTTGTTTCCTATGACACTGAGGATTTTGGCCACCAAATCACCACCACAGGGCTAAAAGAATTATAAAAGTGACTTCTACAAGACTACAGAACATGGTGTGTCCATTTCCTGTTCATTCTGTGCAACTGAATGGAAGAGTTGAACAGGCAAGATTGTCAAGGAACAATAATAAATGAACCATGAAACCAAGAACTAGCAGTAGGTCTCGCAGGGAGCTATATATTCAGGTAGTGCAAGACCCTTTAGTAGAATTATACTGTTAGAAAATATGACGCCATTGGCTGTGCCTATCTGAAATACTGCCAAAATAACAGGTCAATTACGTATTTTGTACTCTTCTGAATTATTCCCACACATTCAGGATCTACTAAGTAGTGATCGTCTTTTACCTGAAGAGACTTTGAATATCATTAACGATATTTCATGGTTATGAATGATCCCACATCTCACATGTATTTGGCACAAATGCTTGGAGCTTCATTCTCCCAATCCACCATTTTCTAACTAGTGTACTGTGGTTGTAGAGGTGGTACTATATTTTCTTTCATTTGCAACACAGAAATAGCAAGGGTGAAGACTTTGGATTGTGAACACTGATTTAGCTCTTACAGTTTAAAGTGTTGCCACCCAAAGTATTTGTCTTGCTCCAATTGGATGCTATTGCCCCAAATCTGGACGGCAGGAGGAAATGGGTGTCTACTCAGCTTTCCCTGTTCAGTGTCGAACCTCTATGTTGTCATAAAGCCATCTAAGGCAGGTGATAAACTAAAACAGAGCTGTTGAATTGAGATAGATGAAGAGATGGCATGGGGTTTGCTTGTATCACTCCTACTATTGGGGGGTTAATTTCCATAAGAGGGGGAGGCAGAGAGATGGAGGCACTATCATCTTAAACTGCTCCAGTTAAACCCATTAAGAGCTTGTGAGTCACAGCTCTTAGACAGAGGTACCTTCTATTAGTCAGAGGCATTGTTCTAATCTCTATAACAACTGCATTATCCGCCAGGCAAACAAAGGATCAGAGGAATGGTCCCTGCCTCAAAACACTTACCCTGTAGGAATCAGACAGAAGAAAACACACTCATCCAGTCGGAGCTTAGCTGATTTCCATGAAAATAGCTCTTATATTAATGATATAAATAGAAGGAGACCAGGCTGACTGTATGTCAAACATGAGCCTAAGTGTGAGGTGTGAAAAAGGAAAAGGGATTGCATATTACATATTGAAATTGTTAAAAAAATGATAATTTTCCATCTGTGTTATAATAACCCTCTTTGTATATGTTTTTCATGACAGTGCTGTTGAAAATGATAAAGTAATATTAAGTAACACCCACTTAAATTTTCTTTCATAGATGAAAGAATTAACAAGGTGAAAAAAGCAAAGGGGAAAAAGGACAAGTGCAATTCTATTTTTCTTCAAAAAAACCTCTTGTTTTAATTTTTGCTGTCTTTCAGGAATTACTCCATTAACATTTTAAATACAATGTGGAGTATATCGAACATACATACATTTATATATACATTACAAAAATGCTGAGCAATTTGTGTTGGAGTCATGTTTTGTTACAACAGCACAAGCTGGTCATTAACAAAAGAGTCAATTCAAGAACTTTTGTTAACAGCCTAAATTCCATCTTCATTTAGGATGGGGCATAACTATATGCAAGTATAGTATGAAGATGAGTTACCACAGGACAGTCAGAAAAATCTTCATTTGCTTTAGAATCAGCCATTTCCTACAGATAAATACAAATGCACCAGTTTACATTTTTTCTGTCACACATTAAAAAAAAGTCTAAGACATCTTTTATCCACTGTTTTGAGAGATAGGATGAGAGAGAAGGATGAGAGAGAAAGGTGCCCAGTGATGATAAGAGCAGTAAAAAGCATGCTGCTGGTTGTTTTGAAACAATACCAATTATGGATGGTATTTGCTTGAGCTTGCAGCCCTCCCCCTCATCTTTGAACTACTGCAATAGGCACTGCATACTGCTCCTCACACAAGTTTCATTGAAATAGCTAACATTGGTATTTCACTATTTGCAAACACCTCCTTTAGCAATCTTTTTCCCAAAAAGTACTCTTTCACTGAAATAGAAACAGCTGAAGTCAATGCATTACTTATACATGTGAAGAGATTTTAAAACTTTGCAAGGTCAAACACCAACTAAAGGAAGAGCATTAGGATATCTGCTACAAATGGCTGACACTTGGACATTTGTGAGTGGGAGCCCCAGGTAGGCAGAATGTCATTCTCCAAAGAAAGTCAGGGAAGTTTTAGTATCAAGATTAGAAAGCTTCCATAATATAACAAGTATATAATGATGGAAGTAGTCATAATTGTACAGGCACTGAACAATTCAGAGACATCAAGAGCTCACTATATTCTTGTTTGATCACACAAAATGTAAGGTAGTTGAGCACACACACACACACACACACAAATTTTAACAGCTAGAAGGAAATACAGACTTCTAACGCTGAAAGCTGTGTGTCTTAGGTTAAAAAATCATTTTGACTTTGACATGCTCTGCCCCATATATTACTTGCAGAAACAATTCATCTATATTTCATTTCACCAAGCATGAATCTAACTGACTGCTACATTACTACCCTAAATTTGTTTATGAGGGTATTATATGAAAATGTTAGGGAAATTAAAATTTCAGACTCTGAATTTTTATGGGATAGTCTGCCCACTACTTAGGCTCACTTTAAGATCAAAACAGCCTAAAAAGTTTTCCAAAGAAGCATAAGTATTTGAACAAAACTTAGGATCACTGCTGCGGAAATGAATGACACTCATGAAGCCAATGGAAAACTGTATCAGGATTTCCTAATTGTATTCATATGTAAAGTATTATTTAGTACTGAACTACTTATAAACAGAATTTAAACAAAGCCTTGTATGTAAAAACAGAAGGAAAGCATTGATGAGAATGGAAGTTGTGCATTACAGGTTAAAGAACATAGGAGAGAGCAAAAAATTTCACCAGAAATAGACTAAGTCAAGTACACTATCCAGTTTATCTTTCTGAAAACCTGTTTTCAAACTCAACAGTTATTTTTGACTATCTTCATCAGAACAGTACAAAAATCTGTAAATGCTGATGAACCACCCATTTCAATCACATGTTTAGGGATCTCACTCCTCCCTCCTGTCTGTTCAAGGTAAAAGGATGACAGAGTTGAATAATTTTGATGATCTTGTTTTCATCTTTGAGAATGACATTAGAGATTCTATTAGCTTCTTCACAGTGCATGATGCCCCAATTAGGAAGCCTGGTTCTATTCATGAGGTTAAAGAATGAGATATGAACAAGAGCACATTTTGAATAATTAAAAAGAGAATGATGACTCTCAGATATGTTTTAGTAGAAAGACAAGAATGACAAGAATTAAATGTTTCTCTAGGTAAGAGTTAATGTAAGGAATGATGTAGAAAGTGACCTGAATGTAAAACCCTATGTTTGTTCACACCAGTATAGCCTTAATTCTACTTCTGTTCATCTTGGCATTGTGAAAGTGCAGAAGTCATTCAAAGTCCCATTCTTCTTTCTTTTTTCTTTTTTTTTTTTTTTTCCTCCTATACTTCTATCTGTTGTCCTTTTATAGATTTACTATGGCTCCTTATGGACCACTGCCTGAAGCTACAGATCATTTTTTTGTACATGTTACCAATATTTGAAGTCTTTTCTAGTTTTTTCTCTCCCAAGTATTTCCATCTCAAGTTTGCATTAAAACATGACTTTAGGTGTGGCTGGCAGCAAGTTAAAGACTATGGCCTGCCTTAGCCCAGAAAGAGCTCCAGGAATTATTGTGGCTCAAATTTCTGGCAGAATTCTCTCCTCTATTCAGGGTTGGAAAGTTGTCACTTTTTTTGCCCCATGACAAGATTGAACACCTCTGTTCGCCCACGTGCCTTACCTAGTGATTAACCTAAATTAACATAAGGATTAACCATCCATCTAGAATCCCATCCCTCTTTTTCATCTGCTCTTCTGGGCATCACTGTCAGAAAAGGAACAGACATCAGAAGAACAGAGCTGCTTGCTGAATGCAGTCTAAGTAAACTTCAGGGAAATTCAGTACATAGCCTATTCTAAATTTCCATGATTTGGAAGCAGTAGCTTCCTTTGAAAAAAAAAAAAAAGCTTTTCTTCTGGTATGTAAGACACATTAATTTGGCCTCTGCAGTATGTTGCCCAAAACAGTGATGAGCAATTCACACTATTTTTAGCTGAATACTATACAGAGAAGAGAGAAATTTGGAGTAAAAGCCTAAACAAAAGGATCTTCATTGAATTTGAATGATACTTACTGCTCATCTTCTGTCATTCAGTTCCCCAAAATCAAACACAGATGATTGAGCCCTAAAATGCACTTGAGAAGTCATTCCCATGAAGAGACAAAGGGGTACCTTACATTTGTGGAAGGGAAAATTTCTTCCTGAATGTGGTATATTTATCCCATCTGTATAGGAGAGATATATACAACTGTGATGTATGCAATTCAGAGGAATAAGAATTATAGCAATTGGCAGGCCAGAGAGGAAGAATCTATTTATGTAAAGCCTGTGTGAGACATATTCAAATAAAACTTCAAATAAAATCAGCCATATTTGGTTTCACTTATCTTTATGGATATAAAACTGCAAAAGTCCTTCAAGTAATCTTATGGTTCATTTATGTCCCCAGTAAAATTAAGGCAGGTATCTCAAGAACTTTTGCTCATTTTACATGGAAATAATGCAAAGTTATGTTTTCATATGGTTTCATCTGGGGCTGACATGAAAACTATTTCAAATCAAACAGTACAAAGCAAAGCTAAGCGTTGCAAAACAGCGGACCAGGCACTTAAAGATGGAAAACATCAGCACAAATTCCTGAAAAATGAAACTTCCAGTGTTTCAACGCTTCTGTGATTTCAGAAATCAGTAGAACAGCAAAATTAACTCATATTCAGAACAACGCAAATATATGTCTCCAATATATATGTAGGGATATTTTGGCACAATGTAATACATACAGAGAATCTAGAAGGAACTTTTGTGTGCTTGGCTGTATTTGTCCTGTACAAAACCAGGACTCTACTCAGACATTAGTCTTTACTTGTGATCAGTGGGTTGCCATTTAAATGAAACTCAAGGATACCCTAACTAAACCTATATGCTTAGTAAAATACTAAAGAAATGCTGTTGAATTTTCAGATTCCTTCTGTTATTTTTATGAGAATACACTACACATTGTACACATAACTGTAAGGAGCCAGTTTTCAGAGGCTTTGACAGGTATTGAGGTTAAAATGTAGGAGGCTATTACATCCCAGAGAGATCCTAAACCTTAGAAAGCATAAGGAATACCAAACTTGCTACAATTCTGGTAGATGCAAACTGCTTGAGACCCAGGGTGGTTAACCATGTAAGGTACCCTTACAAGTAGGAGATGCTAAAATTTTAGTGCCTGAGGCAGCTGCTTAGTTTACAATTCAGCATTTCATCCAGCTGTGAAAAATAAATGGGCAAAATTATTCAACCATCATTTGCTTTTCTCTGTTTGCATTCCAAAATCCCGTGTATCTTAAAACAAATTTTGTCTGATCAATATCCTAGTGAAAGTAAGGGATCATAGTAATTCAGGCATGCAATGAGTAACTACCTTTTTTATTAGTTAGGTTTTGCTAAGAATTTATAACTTCTGGTGGCTTTATTTTATACTTAGATGTTCTAAAACTAATTTCACTAACAGAACAAAATTGGTGTTTGCCTGTGTGGTCCATACACTAAGAGTGATGAAATATGGTTCAGCATTTGTGACAGAGATGGTTTTTAATTATTTTAAATACTAGGATCACAATTATTTATCACTATTTTTTTTCTCAGAATTCCTAAAATTTAAGTAAACCATAAATTTGAATAAAACACAGTTTCAAACACTTTAATAGTATGAACTACTCTTTCATGCTGTTGCACAAAAACTTATCATCACATGCCTTTGGCAATAAAGCACTTGTTTACAGGAGAAGACTAAGCATTTCAGGGACATTTGCCCTTTTAGATGTGTGTTAGTAGCAGGAAATAAAACAGAACTAATGGGGATTTACATCTCACAAGAAGAATTTAACTGGATCCCAGTGGCTGATAGGTGAAACCACGAGAATGCCTGACCCACACACCAAACAGAGTTTAACTAATAATGTAGAAATAATATATGCAGATGTTATACTACCATTCTTCTTCTGAGTGAATGTCTTTGAGGATTACATAATTGCAGTTCATCTTTACCCAGTGTTGTTGACCTGCAGTAAAATTTCTTTTAGTTCTTATTATGTTAATTAGAAAATAATGCTTGAAATGTCAGGGTAATGAGCAATCGATTTAGCAAATCCACAGCCAGATAGACAGGTTTTAACATATGCTACTTTGCTCACAGTTCTGGTGATAGTATTCAAGTCCTGGTCAGAATGGTACACTAAAAACATATCTGCATGAAAAGTCTGAATTTGGATACAGTGGAGTTGAATCTGTGATCTAAGCACCCTGCAACTTTCAGATTTGAAGACAAAATGGAAATCTATGAATATTTTTGATCACTTGTCTTTTTTTCAAGATGAAAACAAAAATATAATATGAGCAAAAATGACAGAACAGAAAAAGGAAAAAAAATCTGAAAAAGCTGCTTTCAGTTTTGCTATGTTCTTATTCTACCTTTGCAGTTTTCACTCTCAAAAACCTAAAGAAATACTTGGGTTCATGAAAGAACAAATACTATTCTTTTTCACATCTCCAGAAAAGACAAATGAAACCCAAGTATACTTAAACTTCAATTTTATTTCATAAAGCATCACTGAAAATATGAGAGCATGCCTAATAGCCATATATGTCATTGTATATTGCAAGTCAATTTTATGTGGGCTGATATATTACTGAAAGTTTATCCATTTGAATTAGACAGCAATTTGGAAACTTTTAAGTCAGGTTAAGATATACTAACTGGTTCCCAAAACCTTGCAGAGGACACTGTCTATGACAGTTTTTTACTACAATCCTAATAGCCTTTTTCTTCACATAGAAACTGAAATTGGTTATTTTCCCTAACTTTTTATCATGTTGCTTATACTCAGAATTGCTTATACTTACTGCGTATACTCTATCCTAAATCCCCTACAAGATTAAGAAATTTGCTGTTTAAAGAAGAACATGCATGTAGAACATGTGATGTGAATTGGAGGGAGGTCGTGATTTATGCAGAAAATGAACATTATCAATAAAAAGGCTATGTGTATATGTTATATATTACTCCTTAATTTAGGGTCTACAGATTGTCTTATAGGAAAAAGCAAAATGAAAACAAAAATTGATGAATCTTTGGCCTCCAAATATTATGGTGCAGCTTTTCCCACTGTGAAATATTTTAAGTTAGAATTTTTTTCTATCATACTGTTTCTCTTCCACACATTACAGTTTTCAAATTTTCAAATTGTAACATCATTAATCATTATAAAAGCTCTTTTAAAAAGCATGAGATTCTTCCAAGTTGCATTATATATATTTTGTGCATATGAAATGTATCTCCAAAGGCCTCTTTAGAGTTGTAGTTAGCCATGTATTTCCCTAGTTCAATTAAAAAAAAAAACCACAAAAAAGCAACCAACCAAACAAAAAAAATACAAACAAACAAACAAACAAAGCCCAACAAAATCCCAACCTTTTAAATGGAATAAAACAAGTGAAAATAATTCAATCCATCAGAAAATGATCTAACAATAACAAAGGCTCTAACTAAGTTCTGTTAACCTCGTTAGGGAAAGAAAAGCCTTCATAAAAATCTGTTAAATTACAACTTTTACACCTCGTATAAGAGAGAGAACAAAGTCATGCTGCAATAAAACCAAACCCAGAAATTGAACTCAACCCTCGGGTTCAAGCTTGTAAATACTACCCGTGTGAGAACAATCCACAAGAAGAATTTACAGCAAATGTACTTGTGTGTTTGCTTGTTCCTAAGAAAGAACAAGTATTTTGAGAAGTCCAGCAAACTACTGCTGTGTAGCACAAGTAAGTTTGTCAGACAGGCAAGAGAAAAGTAGGCTTCCCAATCCTGTCTTCTTTCAGTAGAAACTAAGCTCAGAGTTCCCTTGGACTTCCCTGGGAAAAATATTAGAAATGTCATTGAGACATGTTTCCATTTAAAAGCTAATATTCATTCAGAGATTCAGATCACACATGTATATTTAAAATATCACTGTTACTTAGAAGTTCTTGTGTATGTGACAGAAGACTAGAAGTGTTTTATGGCAACTGCTATATATGTAACATCTCACACCATGTATTTACCAGAGTAAGCAGTGTTCATCTAAAATCTGGGATTTAGTTTAATCCCCATTTCAAAAGAGGAAAAAAATTACTAAAGACAGGAACAGAAATACTTCTTGCTACACTTATAAATGTAGTTAGCAGATACAGAGAACTGTGTTACATCAAAAAATGAGCCCTTGCCTGCAGTTCTTTTTGTTTCCATTGTGTGTATTCTTTACGAGAAGACAAGTGTGTTTTGGGGGCTGCAATGAAATCCATCATTCAGTTTAATATTAAATTCTTTACAAAAATATCTTATACATGATTAATAGATTTTTTTAAAAATAACCATTTATTACAAGTCCAGCATTATCATGGACTGCTTACAGCACCATTGTTACCTCGTTATATAACTGTTGCTTGTAACTATCAATAACATTAATCCTTTTCAAATATACAACACAGATATGAAATCTATTAATCATGCATTAACCTGAACTTCTTATAATCTGAAACTTCTACTTATAGTGCAACCAAATTAAATTTATAGTTCTCACCTCAAGTAATAATTTTTAAATTCTGAATGTAATTCTGTATGATGCAGGGAGTTATCAAGCACTGAGACTTGGTATGTAATACATGTAAATAGTGATGCCCTTGGTGTGTGAACATTTCAGTTTAATTAGTCTAGCCCTGAATGGTTTTATTCTGCTAGCATACTGAATATAAAGTCACGGGTTTAGAAATCATTATATGGACCATTGTTTTCATAGCTTTTTAAAAAGAAAACAAAGTCTGAGAAAATATAATTTCTCAAAAATAAAGAGTCCAAACCTTTTGGCAATCTCTTTCCCCCTTGTAAATAGCACAGCCATTTGCCTATATGTCCTCTGGTTTACAAGAAAACACTGTTTAGCTACCAGATGAGTTTTTTGTTAGAAATCAATTATATGATGTTGAAAATGATTTTGTAAGGAACAATCTGAGGTGGAAGGTGTTTGGGTTTGTTCCTCTTGGTATATGGTTTCACTGGGTATTGTTTAAAAAGACAGACAAGAAAAAAAAAGCAAAGCAAACCAAAAAAAACCTTCCTGGGACTGAAATACTTTGTATGTGTTGTTATTTGCAGTGCATGCCAAGACATTCATGGGCACCAGAGCCAACCTGGCGAGCTAATTAAATAAATAAATGTATATGTTTAAAACAGCCTTATAAGGAGCATTGGAAATCTGCAAGATGAGCGAATATCTTATAACTTCTTCCGCAGGTGCGAGGATAGCTACAAGCCATGGACTTTCTGTCCTGCTTCTTGTTTGTGGCTTTGTGAAGGGTGCTTTGCTTTAATCTAAAAGTGCTGACTTTTTCCAATATCACTTTCTCTTCTTAAAGCAAAGAGCAAATCGCCTGTAAAATCCACGGAGCGGACAGCAAAGTTGACCCTAACCTCCAACCACCACTCTGCACCCAATGTACTCTAAATCTCTACACAAGGAGCACCTTCTTCAGGAAGTACAAACAAAATTACTAAATAAATAAAATAAAATAAAATAAATATTATAAAAAAGAAGAGGATATCACGTTTTCTTGATATATCTTATTTTCTTTGGCGTATCACTTCTATTTTATTTGAAGAGAACTGGTGTGATGTAATCAAACGTTTTGTAACAGCAAGACTTAGTTTCCTTTTCTTTCGGCAAGGAGAAGCCTCATCCTTGACTTCTCAGGGGTTGGCCTGTGAGTCATCAGTATTACAGAGTTAACCATGGATGACATTTGGTTTCCTATGCTGAAAAAAACGTTCCAGCCTGGAAGCAAAAAGAGGCCAAATAATGAAAAAAACCATAGTGTTTTAACATAAATAAAATACACACAAACTTTATCAAAAAGCCTTTTTTTCTTTTTTCTTTTTTTTTTTTTCATGAGAAATAGGGAGGAGAAAATAAATCCTACAAAGCATCTCAGCGGACTAGAGGATGTTGTTTCTGGAAAACAAATGAGGATATTTTTCTTTTGAGTTTTTTCTTTTTTTTTTTTTTTTAATATATTTTTCTTTTTCCCCTGTGAGGTTTTTTCCTGTCTTTTTGTTTGTTTCTTGTTCAATGGTGGCAACTACAGACTTAGGCCAACCCCTGATGACTGTGCGGAGGTTTATATATATACATCCTTTTTTTCGTGTGTGCGTTCTATATTTCGGTGTGTTTTCTCTAATTTTGCAACTCCTGTATATGCAAAACTAACTTAAATTCTGTAAATTGCTTACAGTCTGTGTGATATAACTTCAGAGTAGACATACTTTGGTCCTCATGCAAGCCAGTTTTTAATATTATCTATATGTCATGCCACCAAGAAACATCTTTATTTCATTTTTTGACAAAGCATCACTTTTTAGTTTGTAATTCAGTAATGTGTGGATTTTGTAATGCATATCTTCACTTTGACTGGTTTGACCTCCTTCAGCCCTCTGTTTACTCTGTAAATGCACATTAAAATTTGTTATGGTCTCTAGACAATGAATTATTTTAGTTTGTATGTTGTGTTGGAGTTCAGATGCTGAAAGCTCTTTGAACTTATGAGGTTTATAGAAGATGAAGTGATTCAGTCACTAGAGACTGTAAAATGCAGGTTTGCAGTCAAATACTGCAGGTAAAGGCAGGTTAGGAAAACAGGCAAATAAATCAGAATATGACTCAAAGGTTGTTCTTTTTGTAAAGAGTTTTAAGAAGGTGAATTTATTACACTGATAAACTATATTTGCATCACAGCTCCTTCTACATGGCCAAAGAAGTGTTTTTATTTGCTTTTTCTGGAAGTGGATTGTCATTACTCATTGATATTCTTAATTAAAATACTTTTTGTCTGTGAACTGAATGTGAGAATTTTGCTGTTGAATGACGTAATATGCGTTACATGAATTGCATTCATTAATGTAGGAAGGAAAAATTGCTACCATTTGCAGCTGCTATCGGGAAGGTTTTTTTCTTTTTCCTCTCTTTCCACTGATGCTGAAAAATTCACACCCTTTCATTTATCAGCACAGACAATCACATACACCACATGCTTATTATGATCTATTTACAGCAGCATTAAGTAGTTGCAGTGTGGTCAGCTGTGTGATTTCTTCTCAGTTTGTAAGTAATGTAGAAAGAAGCAAAAAAATATGTTTAATATCTTGCTAGACTGTGATCTACAGGCCTAGCATTTTATTTCAAAATGCACTTAAGTCTGATGCCTTCCCCCATTATTTTCAAAGGATGAACAACAAATAAAGGTATAGAATCAATGTTTTGTAAAACTACCGCTTCGGAAGAGGATAATATACGTGTGCAGATCTAATTTCCCATACATTCTGTACTGTAGGCTTGACTGGAAATAGTCAGTTTTTCTTTGGTTTTAGACAAGTCTTAGCAGTCAAAGAGAGTTGAAGTTTGGTCTAATGCAGACAAATCAGGAATAATTATCAGGAGAAAAAGAGAAAAATTACTTTTATTTCAACATAAACTTTATGACACATTGGAATGTTGTATATTGATAAAGTTTTGCTCCATAGTAATAAGTGTTTATCAGCCTATTGACAAAGAAATGAAAAACAGTCCCCATTAAAATGTTCTGAATCAAAACCAACATTGTGCATCAGAGAGGATGTAAAGGAAAAAAAAGAGTCAAGAGTCATAGCTTTTAGAAGTCTCACTTTCTGAACATACCTGTGGAACCAAACTTTGAGAGCTCTGGAGAAAAATCTACGTTTTCCCAGTGAAATGGATATCTATGACTGGATGATGTAAGAATCTCCTGTCTGGAGCTTGGAAACTTCAGTTTCCATTGGTCTTAACTGGAACCAAATGCTTAATGTCACATGTGTTTCATTTGTTTTCTGTATCCATTTATCTTGTGTGAATATTTAATGTATGCACAGAGTCATATAGACTAACCACAGTGACATATGACATTTTACATAACAGTTTAGCTTCACATTGTTAATGTTGCTACTGTGAAACTGATATTGTGTTTTGCTTTATGCTGTTAGCTGCCTGGATAGAAATCACCACGTACTAGGAATTCAGATTAAAACCAGCTGAAATTAAAAGCTGATTTTAGATTGCTTGGATTAGTGTGATGCAAGTTAGAAGACATTCCCAAGGAAAGTGTCATATTGTGGTCTGCTATTGTTCAACAGTGTCAGAAAAAAAAAAAAAAAAGACAAAACCCCTCTCCCCAAGATCAGACACCCAAATTCTTCAGATGAGGTTGATCCAGCCCTTTTGGTTGCAGATCTAAGGCACAGCTTTAGTTTCTGCCAATCTGTGTGGATGCAGCAGCATCTCCTAACAGGAGGAAGCATTGCATTTCTAAATTCTATGCTGTGTCTTAACAACTATTCTTCAAATTAAGAATCTGCTTGAAGCTGCAAAAATTCTCAAAATGGAAGTTAAGCTACAGTAGCCCCCTTTTTATCTAGGAATTGAGTTATGAATAATATTTGGCCTAGGAATGGAACTACTGCCATTTTCTGTCTGGTGCAGTTTACATTAAACACTAATAGATTTTAAAAAGTGGCTTAATTATATCCTTAAGAGCTCCCCATTGAGCTAGGTATCTAAAAGGGCAATTTACATCTAACAGTGGTAAAATCTCTCAACCTAATGTCCTCAACCTTTCTACAAAAACAGTCCAGTTTTGAGGTGGTCATTTACATGAGTCATGCTTCTCAATTTGTGTCCCCAAGGCCTCATTGCATATGTGACTTTCTTCAGATCGTTCCAACAGTTTTTGTTTTTAATAGAAGAATAAGCATGGGTGAGTATGAAATTCCTTTGTAATTCAAGGTATATGTCATCTACACTCACACACTTTGAGATCTGATGTATCATCAGGCTAAAAGAAACATGTTCCAGCTCCGTGAGATATCAATTACAGGTTTTGTATTGCATGAAAAAAAGATCTTTGGCATTTTGGTACTGCTATCAAGGGTTAGTACTGCAACAGAGCCTGTCTCAAAAATTCTCCTTTTCAATGGTTATCAGTATTATTTTAAACTCTGAGGACTTCATGCATTGAAGTTGCTGCATAGCATGTTTGAACTTTTCTTTCTTAATTGTCTTTTGTTGATTTTTCAAAGAAATTTGTGGAACAGGAGAGGGGCTCAGACCACAGCTTTAAAAAAGTTTGGCAGTCTAATTTAAGATTGACTGTTCCTCAGAGCTCTTCTTAAAAAAAGTTCTAGAAAATTTGAATGGTAAACACTGAATCTATCAGAAGTTATTGTGATTCCTTTTTCATTCTTAATATTGAATATTTATACTACAGCACTACCTGGAGGCAAAGATCAGATGTAGGTATAAACATATGAGACACATATATGAGACGTATGAGACGTATATATGTTTATACCTATATAGTAGGTATAAATATATTGCAAAAGTAATATGGGACTGCTTAGATGTTCACATTTATTCATGTAATTCAGTGCTACTGTAATATAGGATCAGAACACACCCTAGGACCAGTTTTTCTTATATTCATTCTTTAAAGTACTTTTGCTTCATTCAAATAAAATGAAGAAACAGTGGCCACTGAAAAAATCTGAATGCTAACCTAATATTTTTGAGAGTTAAACATTTAAATTCTAAAGATCTTTACAATGATGTCATCATTTAATTCATCATTTTAAAAGAAAAAACAAAACAAAAACCTGCACTACTGTCAATCTTCAACTTCTTCCTTAAAAAAAAAAAAAAAAAGGAAGAGAAAACTATTCAAACCTTTATCATTTGCAGGGTATGGGAACATTTGTCCCTGACATTACTGTTGGTAAATGTCAAACATTGTTTATAGAGCTAAAAGCATTAGGAACCAAGAATGGGATCATCATACTTTGTAATATAAATTTTTAAAGGTTAATCTTCCATGATTAGTTCAGCTAAACCATGCTAAGCACACAGTAAATTGCTTAAAGCACCTCACCATAAATGTCTTCAGTCTTTTGTTCTGAGCTTCCTAAATATTGATTTGTTTGATTTCATATTCATAAAGTTTGCACATACATTGACATAGTTGAAAGATTATACAGTTTTTCTAGTACTCTTCATCCAAACAATATCAGAAGAAAGTTAAATTTGTATGTAATAATGAATCACAATCAATTGGTACTTGCAAAGAAAGAAAAGTGCTCTTTCTTGAGTCAAGGTTAATTGAAATCTTATTTAATTTTCTCCTTTCTGTGTTATTTTTTTTTGCCAGCATTTCAATCAGAACCCAAGAAAATACTGTATATTTTATTACTCCTTACAAGGCGACAGAGGCCAAAGTAATGTCATCTTTCTTACGAAAAATATGGGGAGAAAACTAACCTTTTCATTTAACACCAATCTAAATATTTACAGTGTCCTATAACCTTAAATATGCTGATATATATATAATTTGAATTCCAGCTATATCATGCTGACAGTAGAGATGGCCTTCAGATGGGAGCAAATGGATTTTTCACTTATTGAAATGCTCCTTTACATTGACATTATAGCACAGAAAGAGGTCTTGTTTGAGACTATGAGACTATATGAGACTATTTACTGGGTGACAGCTCATAAAGAAGCCAAAATGTACACAATAGATTATTAATTCCTTTCTTGTTTTTATACACCATGAACTTGAAAAACAAGAGAGAAGATTGAGTCTGACAACTAGCTGCTTAAAATAAATCATTTCATTTAAATCTTTGAAGAAGCAAATTCCTTATTAAAATGACTTATATAACTATAGCCTTTTAAATTATATGGGGTTTAGATTTTTAAGCAAAGTTTTATATATATTATATAATATCCTTTTATATAAAACTGAGAAGGAAAGAGATGATAATTTCTTTTGTTACTTCTGATAGAAGATTATGTACATTGCTGCTGATTGTTTTCCATACCAAGTGATTTAGCAGACCCTTCAAATCGTTGGCAAATATACTTTAAAAAAAATAGGTGCCAATTTTTTCAATCATCTACAATACACTTCAGTTTTTGGATGTTACCTGGCACTGGTTCAGATTTTACAAATGTTGCTTTTTCATCATAATAGAAGACAAGGAATCCATGCTTCATTAAAAATAAATGTCAACATGTTTACTAAACCACCTTAATGTCTTTTCCTTTGGTGATTTGGGCAAAAGATTTATTATTTTTGTTCATATATTTCATCTGCTCAATGGGGTTAAGCACTGAAAAAAAGACAGAGGAAGGTAGTTCCTAGTTGTTCCACCTACTAATCGAAATCCTGTGTAAGAGAGAGAAAACAGAAGGTGCGATTCTTTCTGTGTCCCTACAAGAGCCAACAATGTAGAACCTGCACAGGGACTAACAAACCAAATCACTGCTATAAAAAATGGCAGTGATGGTTCGACTTTGCAACAAGGTGAAACACAATGAAATTAAATGCAATTTCTCTACTAAAATGCAAAGATTTTTCTTCTGAAACTATTACTCTTCCAACAGATATGAAAGAAGGCCTTGCAATTAGGGCTTTGAACAAAGCAAGATTTTGTCCACCTTTTGCAACTGCACAAAGGCAACCCCAAAGAGACTGTCAGCTGTCTCCCTTCTACCATGAGTGCCCTACATTTGATTATTAATGATGAGGGCACTCAGGAGATGAATATATATTACAGAGTAATAATTTTCTATATTTAATTTTTTTTTTACTATTTTTAGCAGAAAAATCTTGTTGCATCTTAGTTAATTTTATCTTTAAAAGTAAGGCAATGTTTACATAACTCATAAGCATTGTAGATAGTTTTTTGGGGTTTTATTTTTAAATAGTTCTTAGCACTTAAGGTAACAGAACAGGCTTAAAAAGTGACCCAGTATTCTAAAGCTGTCTATGTGTCAGAACTACTTTCATTAATGGAAAACCAAACCAAACCAAACCAAAAAACCTTCTGACCTTCAGAAATGCAAAATGTTGGGGAAAGGAGGTGAACAGAAGAGAGCTCGTGGAGTGATTCTGGTGATGGTGATCTGAATGCTGTCTTTAACCTTTCCAGTACACTTCTTGGACTTAGAAAGGGAATAAATTCTGAAAGAACTTATTATGCACGTGCAGCAGCAGAAATAATGCATGCAATTCTGCTGTCATTCTTGTGCAAACCAGAGGACCTACTGAGTTTACACATGAGCACTGTGCACAATGGCAGAATATCTGCCATTGTCTGAATTCTAGAAATATTGAATGCCTGGAGCCTGGAGATAAAGACTACTCCCACCTCTGGACGGGATTTGTGTAACTAGAAAAGTTTTTTCCCTCTAAATCTCCCAACCCATTAGACAAAAAATATAGAATATTGAAAAATAAAGAATATTGAACAAAATTTCTCAGGAGTCTCCCTTGCTTTCTGTGTTTGTGATTGACACTTCTAATATAGAATTTTTAAAAAACTGCTCTCCTCAGCAATAACCCCCACAGATGGACTTGGAGAATACTATATGACCTGAAGTTTGCATCCCAACTTTATTTCTTTCACTTTGAAAGTATGTCAACACTGAAATAAAACCTAAGCAAATAAACAGAAGCCAAAGTGACACATTGTGCCAAAATCCTCATTCAAAAAAATATTAAATATGACTTATCAAATATATATAATATTAAACCAAACTCTTATTAGACACTTTAAAGAGTCACTGATTTATAGTCATGAAATTTAAGTAGATATCTAGGAATTATGCTCTATTATGCATTTGTTTCAAAAAATAGCAACCTTAGAGGTAATGCTATTAAATGCCACTTAATATGGTTATCTATAAAGGTAGACAATATAGGCATTATTTGTCATGAAAATGTACACAGAACACATGGAATTATAAAGACAGAGCTGCTAATGGTAACACAGTTCCTTTTCTCAGCAGATGGATGAAGCAGATGGAAAGACCTGTGTTTTCTTCACATTTTTCCTACTGATCAGTACTTGACAGCAGTAATGTCAATTCTACTCTGGAAATATATATGCAGTGATTTTTTTTTTTTTTTTTTTTTTTTTTTTTTTTTATTTATTTTTTTTTTTTTTTTAATATTTTTTATTATTTTTTTTTTTTTTTTTTTTTTAAATTTTTTTCTTTTTTTTTTTTTTTTTTTTTTTTTTTTTTTTTTGTAAATCAGACTAGGTTTTCGTAGTCCTCAGAAATACGTAACACAGAAAAAAACCAGCAGACGTATGGAAGTATGTGGACCTTCAAGTACATTCACAAGATAAATAAAATCAGGTTTTCCTTAGGAAAAGAAATACATAAAATTATACTGTAAATTGAGTTTTTTATATACAAGTCATATTTGAGACACTGTTCAGAAAGGTTTGTCATTACATATGTCAAAAAGGAGGCTCGACTTGAAACTTTCCTGTTGCAAAATTCTAAAATATCTTATTTGTCCTCATTTTCTTGTGGATTTTTCTATTGTATTCTGTATTCTGTTTCAGCAAGTTAAGATAATAAGCCATACAGCATTGCTGGAGTGGATGAGAAGCACTTGTACAATCTGTTTCACCAGGTCATCTTTGAAGGCTCTGACTTCCTAGCTGTAGGGTGGTAACAAAGAAATGGCAGAAATGTTTTAAAATAATCACAGCTATCTCTGGTCCTCAAATCACATCCCCCTCAAAAAACCAAAAAACAACCCAGTCATCTTGAGGGCATTTCAAAGGAACACCATTCAGGAAGTTGACACAAGATCTGCTGATGAACCAGCATATAAAGTTCCTAATACTGGAATAATTTGTTTCTGTACTAACTAGATGTTCCAGAGTAAAACAAATGTGCTCAATGTGTCAGAATCAATGAAAACACCACTGTAGTAGCTGATGGGCAAACAAGCAGCAAATATATTATGATATATGTATATATACAAAACAAGCTGCACAACAAACTCTGAAAAATAGTAAAATGACATGACATGTTTGTGTTGCATGCTGCTGAGGAAAGCTATGTGCAGGTTTAGACTCATTATCCCTGACAACACTGATACCAGAATGTGGTGACATAAAGCCCTTACTCAAAATGAAGCTGTGATGGCTGAAACCACTGTATCCCAAGAAACAACTATATGAGTATTAAAGATAGAGAGTAAAATTCTAAGTGAAACTGGGCACTTATAAAGTTAATAATAAAACCTACAGATCCAGTAGAAGAATTTTTTTTAAAAGGCTTGTCTGGGTGTGTAGCAAGCAGGACTGAGGAACTGTTATCCCCCTCTACTTGGCATTGGTGAGGCTGCACCTCAAATCTTTGTGTTCAGTTTTGGGCTGCTCACTACAAGACAGACACTGAGGTGCTGGAGCACGTCCAGAGAAGGGCAGTGAACCCGGTGAAGGTCTGGAGCACAAGTCTAATGAGGAGCAGTTGAGGAAGCTGTGGTTCTTCAGCCTGGAGAAGAGGAATCTCAGAGGTGACCTTATCACTTTCAACAATCACCCGAAAGGAGAGTGTAGCCCGGTGGGGATCAGTCTCTTCTCCCAAGTAACAAGGAACAGGATGAGAGGAAATTATCTCAGTTTGTGCTGGGGGAGGTTTAGATTGGATATTTGGAAAAAATATTTCACCAAAAGGGTTGTCAATCATTGGAACAGGCTGCCCAGAGAAGTGGTTGATGAGTCTCCATCCCTGGAGGTATTTAAAAGTCATTTAGATATGGCACTTAGGGATGTGATTAGTGGTGGATTTGGCTTGTTAGGTTAATGGTTGGACTTGATGATCTTAAAAGTCTTTTCCAAAATAACTTATTCTATGGCTCTGTGAATATAAATCTTCATGTTTCAAAACTAAAAGTAACAAACACCTACTGTTTTTGACACAAAATTCCATGAGGAAATTATTCCAGGAGAATATTTCTTCTCATCTCTGAGAAGCATATAGATACGGCTGCCACTGAACACTAAATTCTGAACTAGGTGAAGCCTGATTACATGCTGCAGGAACGGACACCAGACACTTCAGAGATTGTGACTGGGAACACAGATAGGACCTTGGCAATTGCTAAGACTGGCATGCTGTAATATGGCCTTTTAAACTTACCTTCCAATAAAGTATTGTTTCAAGTTTTGCAAATTTTTTACACAATAGCTCGTATTTTCTTTTGAAAAGAACTGTGAGAAACAATTTTTTTTTTCATAGCTTTCTCTGTAGGAGCTTCTTAAGCTCCAAAAGGAAGACTCTGGTGGTTTATGAACAATTTACTGCCAGTAATTCTTAAAGGGAAGAAAGGTAGATGTGGTGGTTGCTTCAGTTTATCACAAGTAGAGCATTAGCAGTAGCACTTTAAGGCAGTGTAACTGAGACTTTTATTTCAAAGATTCTAAGATGTTGCAATGAAGTTGACTGGCAATATTATTTTGCTCTGGTTGGAAGTACAAGCAGATAATTGTCACATGGCAAGGAAAAGTGTCAACTTGGCCTAAGATATTGGGCCATCCTGCTGACTACATAGACCCCTATTTAGGACAAACATACCTTGTACTGGTTTTTAAACTGACTTCTATCCTCATTAAATAGCACATATTTTAGCAGAAATAACCAGTCTAGCCTTAATTCTAATGCAGTTACAACAATTTTTCTACTGGTTCGTTTGAACAAGAGAGAATGGGACATGTATGAAAATGGAGGAAGGAAGGAAGGAATGCATGAAGGACTGTGGAAAGTAATAAATAAAGGTTAAACACATGTAAACTGGCAGGAAAGTTACCATCACAGGTCATGTCTTTCTGGCAGGATCTACCACAGAAGCATATTTTTGCCTTTTCCTCCCCAGCCCCCTTAATTTTCTGGTTTCTTCTCATGCATCTATTGTAAAGGAATATATAAATATGATGTGCTCAATTATTAATCATGTATCATTCAAGCCTGGCAAGCAGCTTCAGAAATAAAAATGCAGAGAAGACTTAAAATTATATCCCACTTCAGGAGTTTTACCTAAAAATAGCTGGTTCCTTTATCAGCCACATCCTGTTGATTTTTATTGCCGAAGTACCAGGCTGGAATTCTAAGTATTCACATACTGTAAGACATACTCACTTTTAAAAAACAAAAACAAAAACAAAACCCAAAAAAACCGCCCCAAAAACCCCACAAAAAACACCGTTGAATAAGAGAAGCTAACTCAACCCAAACTCAGGTACTTTGCTGCAGCAGTATATAGAACATACACCAGAGCAGAGAAAAAACTGAAAAGCAAGGAGTGGCTGGACAAAACCACTATGAACTGACTGTAACTCTCACATACACACACACACTCCCCAACCTTGCATGGTGCATTGTCTTGCTGTAGGAACTGAGTGTAACCTATGGCAATAACAAGGAAAGAGGAACTCGGAGTGAAGTTGAACATGGAAAAATGGGGAGGAAAGGTGTTTTCCTTAAGTGTGCATTTGGTTTATTGTTCTTTTCTTTTCAATACCCAAATCATTAATTGTATATTTATTTTCATTGACAATAAATTTGTTCACCACAAATAAAGCCTGTTTTGCCAAAAATTATAATTAATAAGTGATCTCCTGTCTCTATATTGATCCAAAATGTTTCTCATTCCGGTTCTTCCTCTTCTTCCCCTGTCCTGCGGAGGAGGGGGAGTGAGAGAATGGCTGAGTGTGAGATTGGCTACCAGCTGAGACTAACCCATCATAGATTTCTTTGTTCTGGAAAAGAAGAGTGAAAACAGAGAAGGAAAAAAAAACAAAAACAAACCCCAAAAAAGCGACAGTCTTCTCACATATTTTTAGTTATAGAATGCATGGGACGACATGTCACACTTTAATTTCAAGAAATACTTTCTGGTTGTGTCTAAGGTTCCTGAGTGGGTTGTTAGATCTCAGAGGCAAGTGACACAAAGTCATGTATGACATACTTCATAAACTGTGTCTTCCTGCCTGGTTCATTCCAGGAAAATGTAGGCATGGTTTAATTTGTCCAGGAATTTGCATTCAAGTGCAGTCGCAGATTGAACTAACTCCCATTCTCTCAACAACAAAACAGGCAACTTCTTCCTCTGTCAATGTCAGAATTTTGGTCCACTCACCTCTAGACCACAGAAAGAGAAGATGTCTCAGGTTCTGTGTCCTCATTTTCTTGCATTCAGTTACAATAGTTTGGGGGAAAAAAATGTGTTTTCATCCTGCTACAATGTCTCTATAAAATTTCCCAGGACAGTTGCTGGTGTTAATATATACAAGGTTAAAGGGAAGAAGGTGTATAATTGAGGTTGGTTCACAGACTGGTCATCTGTGAAACTCAGCTGTAGTAAGGAACAATCACAGAAAAGGACTAACAATGTGTATCCAGAAGTCCTTGCCATGTACTTGTGATGTGTGACTACCTCAAAAAAGTAGTTGTTTCCCCGATCACTGCCTGTCACTGACTGCTGATAAACATGATGGTTCTTTTCAGCTTCCTTCTCTATATTGCTTTCCTTCAGGGTGATTTGTTGCTAGGTCCTCTGAATGTTTATTTATTCATGCATTTATTTTTCATTGCAGTTCTTTATGTCTCTTGTAGGAAGGAAGAAAATGAAAAGGGAAGAAGAAGATTTGATGTGTCTCTTAGCTAGAAATATTTGTCCCCAGATGGAAAGGAGTAAGGTCGTTTCCATGGAAGGTGGGGTGAGAAGGCAGACAGTGACGGGTCAGAGACAGAAATTAAGATTAATTTAATGTAAATGAGTGAATAACAGTATCAAAGCTTCCTAGAAGCCTCTCAAGGACTAAGATTTTGGAGCAGGGAGCTCCAACACCAGCGAGAGACTGGGGCTTTTTATCAATGACGGAATTTTTCAATATAAAACTATCACTTCATTCATTTTAATGAGAAAATGAAAGATAGGAGAAAGAAGAATGATATTTCAAGTCTTTCAAATAATAGTAACTAAACTCTGAAAATATCACTAGTCAGGAAAGGCATTTAGAAGAAAGAGGAAACTGGATACACTTAGAATCTGGTCTTGAAACACAAATTCTCATGTCTTTGAACGACTATAGACTTGTGGCACAGTTTCCCCTTGGTTAGCTAAGGGACTTCAGTAATGATAAGAGAAAATTTTTCAACTGGTAGAAGGTTTTTCAGTGTCATATTTTTCTCTTAGAATTTTTTCTAAAGCTGAGTTTGTAGTGACAAATGGCAGTATTGTAAATTGCCTTCTATACTGCTATAACAGGAGGTTCAACTTTTTTTCAGACTCATCCTTAGCAGTGATAATGATGGTCTTAAATAGCATGGGGGAAATCACTAAAACGACCTCAAACCAACAAGGGTGAAAATGTATGAAAGGAAGGAGCTCAGACTGCGAGATAAAGAGAAAGCACTCTTCATCACTTTCTCAATTCTGCATGGTAAAGGAACTGAAATGATCACATAAAACTCTACATACAACTAATAAAATCAACATAAGAATATTGATCTGGCTAAATCTCTATGAATATGTCACATCTCTCCCCAGTTATTTTATTTGCTGCATGCTAAATTGGTAATCACACCATACAATTAATTATATTTTAAGATTTTCCACAAATTAGAAAACTTTAGCACTTTCTAAATATATTTTTCCTTCATTAGAATATGATTCTATTTATGATTTCTCTATATTGACCTATGAAGTGACTTGTCACTTTTCCTTGTGGGAAAGAAAAAAAACTGAAAAGAGAAATGATAGAAGCAAACAAAACTACAAGTGGCATAAAGTAAGATGGACAGAAATTGTTACTCTGTTTCCCAGTGCAGGAAACAGGAGGTGTCAAATTGAGCCAGTAGAAACAGGTTTCAAGGCAGACAAAAGTAGGTGCAAAAGACCTTGTCAAAACTAATGTGGATCCAAGAAGTTCATGTAGATTCGTTGACTGGGAGACTGAAAAGGTTTATGGAAGAGAAATTTGTGGTGGGTTGCAAATTAATAGGACCACATAGACTCGGGAGATTTTCAATGTGAAAATAGCTGGAGCGTGAAATTAGCATTAGACAGAAGTGTCGTATTATAACCTTGTCCTGTTCTTCCTTTTTCAAGCCACTCACTTGAGGATGTTGGTGGATACTGAACATGGTATCTGGCTTTGGCTTGAGCCACTGCAGCTGTTAAAGCTCTGTTAAATTCTCAAACTGCTGTCTCTCATTGACGTCTCTAAGTGGATCTGTAAATGTGTCATCAAAGCTATTTGACTCTGTGAATGCCATATAGTCTAACTACTCCATTAATTCTGAAAACCTTTGTAACAACCTGCAACCTTTACTTCTATTCCTACTGATTTCTTAAGAGATATTTGTTTATTTATTTATCACATTTTGTGTATATTAGCCAAAACTCCCATTGTGACCATATTTCCTTTCCTTGTCTCTTCTGACAAAGTTTTCCACTTGTATTATTCAGTTTCTAAGAGATTCTGATCTTTATGCATTGGGTTTTATAACTAAGCCGAAATAACAATCTGTTCTGCTTTTTTTACTTCTACCTGTAAACTGAAAACTGGCAGTAATTTTCCAGTCAGTTATGAGCTTTCATTTGTGAACAGGATTTTTGGATTCAAATTCTCTTTTTAATCCTGTCCCCTGCATTATTTAGAATAAGTTTTAGGTAGGTAACTGAGAGGAGAAACTCTACAAAGACAGCACAAAATAGAGAAATATTTTAAAGATTTGATGATCCCTGAAAAAATCTGCAGGTAAAATTTTAAGAATAAAGTTTTATCTCAATTTTAAAACAAATGTTTTATTTCCATAATTTTATCTCCGAGCAGCAACCAGTCTGCTGTACATGGCTTGTTTAGAGGAAATAGCCTTGATCAACACTTAATCTCATGCTAGTCATACACATCAAGTTAGCTCCCTTGCCAGTTTGTTCTCTTACAGAGTCCTAATGTTCTCTATAAACTATGCATCAGAATCACTTTATCAACACTGAATTTTAGTCCTATCTCAGCTGAAACTGCTGTCTAGAAACATTCTGCAACACCTTCACAGCAGTTTAAAACAGAAGAGATCCACATGATGAGGTGAAAATGCAAGGATAAGTTTTCAAGCACACACAAACTAAGTAGCTAAATTAGTGTAATGATCAGTACATTACCTTTACACTTAAGGAGAGCACCAAGGAAAAATTATTAATCTATAATAGAAGTCTTAATTTTATTTGACATTTTACTTTCATGACTTAACATTGATTAAATGGATCTTTTATAAAAGCAAACATCTACCAATCATTTATAAGATATCATACTTATATCCTCCTTTAAAGTTAGATAATTATTATGGTATTAAGATACTGCCTTATGGTAACTCTGAAAAGACTTGCTTGTTCTTGTAGAAATGTTACAGCACCAGTTTCAAAACAAAACCCAGCTTTCAACATTAAGCACTGGAGTGGCAGGTAAGACTTGTTTCCATCAGTGTCTCCCTAATTCTAAGATCAGAATGAATAGATATTTCTTTAATATTAAATTAATACCTAATGCCTTGGATTATAACCGCTGTATAAAGCTACATCATCTTCATTGACAGCACCCAACTCTATATGGACACTCAGAGTTGCCTACTTCCTTGCTTACTTCTAAATGGTGAATAATCCAAATAATTTGTTTCAATTAAGTTGATCACATGGTAAAACAACTATGACAGTTTGCTGTTCCCTCTTAAAAAACAGACAAGCTTTTACATAAAATAAACCTAAAACATCGGAGTATTTATTAAAATTATTCCTAATGTCAAGCTCTAAGAGGAAAAAAATCTTACTTTAAAAATCATCATCCAAAAAAATTACAGTCAACACAATTTATTTCTATTTTCTAATTTGTGCAATACTATGGCTTAATAGCATGTATCCATTGTCTGCTCTAAATGTATATTTTCTTTCTGTATCTATCTACATGTACAGCAAGAAATGGTTCAATGAGTAGGGTTGCACTATATGGTGAAGGCTTCTGTAAGTAATTATTTACTTGCAGAACTTGGATAGCTCAACGCCTGTTTTCCACAGAGTGTTCTTTTTGTTTAGCACTGATTTACTGAATGTGACCAGAGAATCTCTTTCATTAGAGGCTTTAAGATACAGATTAGACAAACAGTTATGAGAAACGTTGTTGTACAATTCATCCTCTATGGAAGCAGCAAAATGAACCTGGTGACTCCCGAGGTCCATTCACCCTACATGCTAGACTTTTACAAAATTTAACAACAAAGTAAAATGTGAGAGAAGATGTTGACATTTTTGAGCATGAACCAGTGCCTTGTTATATCAACAATAGCTTTTTCAATAAGTTCCAAACTGTATAGGATTAAGCAACACAGCATTGATGATTCTAATCCATATTTTTACAGTCTGTAATATCTTTTATCATTAGAGTATAACTTGTCAAATTATGATGATAATAGATATTGCAAATACATTTGAAAGTGTATTTGGACACATGCATACATTAAGAGTATAGGACAGCAATATGTAATCTAAGCTGTCAAATACACTTTGGACGCTATGTTTATAGCCCAGAGAGCTGCTCAGTGATCTGTAGAAGGGCAGACATCTGCATCATTACACTATCTGTATGAACAAAAAATAGAGAGTTGATTTCACAGCCATTTTTGACCTCTGAATAATTTCAATCTGACTATGCAAAAACTCTTCCCCAAGCAGACAACAGCATTGTACCCATGTCAATTATTGTAGGCAGTCAATGTATGGTTGCTGAATAAGTGATTCAGTCCTTACAGAATTGGTATTTAGATCTGGCATCTGTTTTTCTTGGCTTGTTTCTCTGCTGACTCTGCCAGCTTCTTAATCTGAGTCCCTTGCTTTCTTTTACATGCACAGACAATTTTCCATCGCCTCTCAATTTTCTGCAGCAAGCAACAAGTTGACCTGTCTTCTTTTCTGTTTTTTCCAGACACAGTGTGCAACACATGCTATAATTTTATCAAGGATGTTTCAACTTTTAGCATATTGTTTGATTTTGGTTTCCCTCTCCATTGCTCCATACATAAAAGACTTTGAGACAAAATGCAGAAAGATCTGAATGCACCATAAAAGGTATAATACTTGGGTAACAATAGACATTATTCCTTCCAAGTACATATTCCCTAAATATATCATTTAAAAAGTGTTAGGATACCATAAAAGACATTCAAAACCTGGAGTTTCAAAACTAGAAAGGCTGCAGAAACATCAAAAATCTTGCTAACGACAGGTTTCTAACAGGATTTTCACAGTCATTTCATCACCTCCTTCTCTTTAATTTAGAGGAAGTAAAGGCCATTTCATGTCTGTGTGTTATGAGAACCTAAACAGCTATCAAATGTAGACCCACCAGCTGCCTAAACATTTACAGATAAGGTCAAGTCTAGCAATGGTACAGAAGAATATGAGGCAACACCGCTCAAAATAGTGTAGTAGTGCTTAAAACTGCCCAGAATCCTCTGTAACCCACCCGTATTCGGGCATGGTTGTTTAAAATGCAAACATATTGGCCAAGGTCAGAGACAAAATGCAGAACTAAAAATTCCTCTATTATCACCCTGGGGGGCATTTCTAATGTTAATCCAGAAATCTAATTAGGTAGTCAGACCGAAAAAAATCCCGCTCAAAAAACCAGCTAAGATGACTACATTGAATGCACTCCAGCTACCTTGTGGAACAACTCCAATCAAATGGAGCTGTATTCGCTGTTCACTTTAGTATTATCGAGCAAAATACTTGCATGCAATGTAAACAGAAATAGAAGATAGTGCAAAATTAATTCCTTGGAAATGGAAAACAGAAGAACAATTGGTAATGATGACCAATATGACCAATATTTCCTACACAGATGTACGTGCAGGTGGCTCACAGACACGAGTAGATGAGCTCAAGCCACATTTTTGGGAGGGGTTTCGAAGATGGTTGAAGGACTGCTTTCCATGATAATGAGAGGATGGAAAAGAATTTCTAGAGGCATCTGTTTTGCAAGGATCTTGTGTAATGTTTATTCCAATGCTATGGATCTCTTGCTGTCACCACCAGTGGCAACAAAAAGGCACTTGGAGAAAAATAAAATCCTAAAAGACTAAGGGTGGCGATTCTAAAGAAATATTTTATTGCTACTTATTTGGCATTGAATCAAGAAAGGTCACAAAGCTCTTCAAAATGTGCTTAAGTTTCTGTGAACCTTTGAATAATGTCAGGGAAAAAAATAAAGGAAGCTTTGACCTTTTTGGTTCTTACAGAGACTTCAGAAAATTATTATCTCCTCATTTCAGTGTATGTCTGTCTCCTAGACTTTTATCCAAAGAAAGAAAATTGCCAACAAACTCATAATCACCAGAGGTGTAAAGAATATATTTTCTTATTTTTCCTGTAGTATTGATAAAATTCCACCTAATCAGTCACTTACCCACATGACTTTCAAAAGTCCCTTCCAATTTATAGCATATTATTGAATCCTGAAGTACAAGGGCCTGTTGAGCCAAGTGCAATTTCTTCTGCTGGGCTGCTCAATTAAACACCACTACTTTTTCATGTGCAAATAAAGGGACTATTTTTTTGTTGTTGTTGCTTCAACACTTTCTAATTTTTTGTGGGTTTTTTTCTCTTATTTAAAGAAGCTGATCTTCATTAGTTTACAAACTTGATGACATTTGATATGCCACAACATTCACTTTAAGATCTGGAAGTAAAAGAGCAAGGAATTCCATCAAGATCCAACAATCGAACTCTGAAATTCATTGTGAAGTCTGCTACTTGAAAAATGAAGAAGAGAGCTCTCTGCAGGTGTCTACTTCACACAGCCACATGTAGTAGAGGTGTGGTTTCCCCCTTGTCTACTTCCCCAGGCAAAATGAACTCGCACGTTTTGCCCAGCAATATCTTTCTATGTGTGACTGGTACCCCTTGCTACTGACCCCTGGCAACATCCTGCCAAGTATCCCCAGAAAAGCCTGTCTGTCCCTGTAGTGTATCTGTCTCTTGCATCACATCTTTGAACACTGTTGGCCATAAATTCCAATATTTCATAGAACAGTTTATAATAATTAAGGCATGCTTTTCTCTAAAAGCAGAACAACAGAGGAGGTTGGTAAGAGAGGAGAATCAAGTAGGCACTATCATTTGGCTTGACAGACTTAAGAATTTTATCTTCCATCTGACAAGGTGGCGGTTAAATACAATAAAGTTAATTCCTGACCGCATATGTCAGCAAAATTTTCCAGGGCTTTTACATTCCCTTTAATAAAAATATTTTTAATAGGCATGACATTATTTCTTACCCTCCACATGAGTTATTTACTGACCTTTACTACGAGCAATCCTAGTAATATTTCAAATTCTATTTGAATATTTATTTTATTATCCAGCGCTACCTTTTCCTATTTTTCTACTGGATGTCACCTTACAGAAAACAAAACAGGTAAAAACAATATGCAGAAAATTCTTTTTGAGAAGCCAAATCTTATTCAGATGACTGTACTCAAGAGAAATAGCTTTGAATTTAGGGGAGAATTACTGTTCTCTTCAAATCTTTCTTTTCTGTCTTATGTATACTCCCACCATACTTGTGATTCCATAAATTTTGTACTGAAATATTATTAGTCTTTCATAGACAGTATACTAATGAGAAAGAGAGAATAATCATCATTCTCTTGCTGTTTCCATGTTGTGATTTCTTTGTGATGAACTCTAACTCCATCATCATTTTGATTCATTAAATAACAAGATTAATTTATGAGAAGACCTGTCTGCTTCACCTTGGGTAATATTCATAGATCAATATGGTCCTTCCGATGTTTATGAAAGTTTCATATTAAAAATATAGTTCCATTTAAAGAACTCAGATTTCCACAAATATACAAAATTTGCTCTGCCAATTCTCCATATTTAATTAAAAATAGTTAGAGAGTGCTAATTCAAAGAAGAGAGATTTTCTTATAACTGATTTGTAGCTTCTATATGTGACAGCAATTGGTGGAATTATATTTACCCATAAAATATTTTACCTGTAAAATTATTACTTTACAATCTACCCTACATATTACTCTATAGTATATTTGTAATTATTTACATATTTTCCCCCCTGTGGTTTATGTAAGAGCGGTTAGTCAAATTAATATTTTGGTCTGTGAGTCCCAGGCCTAGTTGTCAGCTATAAGCAGGAGCAACTCTGAATCCATTTGAAAAATATCGAACTACAACCTCAGAGTCTCATTCCTTCTTAATCATGTGGAGTTTAGAGTGAGACTGTAATCTTAAAGGCCCAGGTTGATTTCAAGTTCTGATTGGCTTCTATCATCTCTTTGTGTGTTAGCAAGATTGCAACACCAAGATTCTCAGTTGTCAACACCATTGTAAAAAAAGCCTCTTTTAATTTGATTTTATAGTTTGGATTTTGAAGACACTCAAGATTTTGATAATATTGACTGCATATACTGGCATTAGCTCAGCCAGTTTATGGGCCTACCTATGACTGTACATTGTGAAGCATTTACCGTGGGGAAGTTCTACTGAGTTGCAGGCATTTGCAACCTTCCACATATCCTACCAGATGCTTCTTTTTAACAATGAAGTATACGTCTCTTCTGTCACGGTTCAAATACAGCTGTTTGATTTTTTATGTTACTGAAGTTGTATTATTCATCTTAGGCTACACATCCTAATTCTTAGGACAGTCTATATCCTCCATATTCTGCCACCAGACATATAAAATATCTTCTTCAATCATTCCTTCCCACATTGGACTTTTATCTCTCACTTATATAATTCTCAAAGTTTTGGGAGTTTTATTCCCTTGGATTTACATATTTTAACTTGGTTAGTTGAACTGGTATTTTGCTGCTAAACCCAAATGATTACTATCAAGCACAGCAAGAACAATATTCATTTTTTCCCCTGGTGTTCTTGAACTTCAACAAGTACTACTGCAGCAGTCAGCTGGTATGCTATGCTTGTCTTTCTGCTTTTTAATAATTATATACCATTCCAGGAGTTTTACTCAACAAACAGGCTCTTAAGACAAAAAGTCCACTGTGTTTTCAGAAAAGCTTTCTGCCTTTCTCCTGAAACTGTGAAGAGCTTTTCTGTGCAGTGTTATGAAAAAGGAAGTACCATGAACCACAGGTAAAATAGAATAATTATTTATTTGAAACAACTGTCTACAGATATTATAGTAGAAGGACATCACCACTTCTTCTTTTATTGCCTTCTACTTTCTACGGAAATTGAATGCAAGTGGGTTATAAAAGTCAGTATGGTATTTCCTGAACAGAAGCATAAATGCAAAAGGCAGGAGATTTTCTTATCTGTTAGCTGAACCCTAAATTTATTATTTTAACTAGTAATAAGCAGTTCAGGATCTATAGATACATTTAACTTGAAGAGTTTGTGTTCTATTGCAATAGAAGAAGAAAAACATTCAGCTGATTGCTGTATTTTGATATGGTGACCACCTTCCACAGAAATGCTTAACCAGGTCATGCTTCAAAGAGAAACGCACTTCCCCTAACCTATGGCACCTGTCAGCACCATTTTGGAGGAGGGCTTAGGAGAGAAAACCAGGCTATTGGCTGAGGGCCTACAATGACAAAAAACCTGGAAGTAAGACACAGCTAAAGAAATTCAACCTAGCTGCAAGTTTTGACTGTCTCACATGAGTCTATGTGGAAGATTTTCACTTACAGATAGCAGATGGTGGAAAAAAAATTTTTCTTGAAAGAGGTATTTTGATTATTTGATACTGGTGTGGAATTTGCATACAAATATCAAGTTGTAGGAAATGTTCAAATTTACAAGTGGAAAAAGACATCAATTTGCATCCAATATGTAAAAATTCAGAACTATTTTATAATTTTGACATGCCTATTCTACTCGTTCTAGCAGAACAACGGGAAGTACAAAACACAGAAAATTAAATTGAATTTTTCTTGGTCAATTGATGTATGGTGAATCTCAGCATTAGAAACCAACAGAAGATAACACAGGGCATACATATTAATGAAAATAAAACAGAATTTCTGTGATAATTTAGCTTAATTTTAATTTTTAAAACTTTCTTAAATTATTTCTTGTTTTAATTGAGGCATATATTCTTAAGGACAAAAAGAAAAGACAGTCCAATCTTGATAACAAAGAAGCTAGTGGCCACAGCTTCTACTAAATTACCCTAGTGTTTAGTGAAGTTATGATATACAGTCTAAAACTTCATTAACTTTATTTCCAGGATGCATATTTCAAATTTTGTTGTTCTAAGCATTCCGTATTCTAGGCATTCTTCATTCATTTCAGTTTTGAGGAGGCATTCTTCATTCATTTCAGTTTTGAGGGAGTAAGAAATTGAGGAAGCCACAAAGGTCTAAGACACTAAGAATTAATATATATATATATATATTATCATATTT
>WBMZ01014175.1:195483-225260 GCA_013400975.1 Atrichornis clamosus | reverse complement strand
TATATTATATAATATATTATTATATTAGCGAATTTATTTATTCAAAATAGAAAACAAATGGATACTATCTCACCACTTTGAGAGAACTGCTAAGTGAGAGCTTCATTCCATACCAGTTAAAATGGGAACAGATTTATATGAAACTTCACTTAAAAGTGTACTCCACAGATGGAGTTAGAAAGTGAAATGTGAATTACTGTCATACTCCAGAAGAATAAAAATTCAGAGTATTCAGCTAACTCACTGTCCTGTATGTACTCCAGCTGTACAAAGGCTTAGAAGATGCTAGCTGGTCTTTTGAGTATGGCTCCAACTCTATATCAGAACTCTATTCTTTTACTGTTAACATCATATGCAAATCCATCACAGTCACTCTTGAGTAGTGTTTAGAGGAACTCAAGGCTGAGCAGATATCTTTAAAAAAATACTTGAATGGATATAAAATAATTTATCCTACTATTTGAGCAGTGATATGTCAGCTAGTACCTAGTATGGCACACCATTATCACTGAAGAGTAGTATCTGACTATTATGTCACAGTGAATAGCCAATGTGTATCCAGCTTTATGCAAATCAGAAGCTATAGAACAAATCACTAGGCTGCTTTTTTTCTTCCCCAAGTTTTTCATTACCTCAAGCATTTTAAACATATTTAAACACTGCAACCTAAGAAAAAGTTTAGACATAGAAGCAAAAAGTGTTTTCATAACTTTTTTTCTAAATGTTTTGCATGTAATTTATATATTTGCCTAAAGCTGCTCTCTGCTAATCAGTTGCACCCATAGGCAACATTTCCTCTTTCTTTGTAGCAAATGATTTGACTATGAATAACAGTTCTGACACATTCTATTCAATGTGACAAAATTCTGAATTCTTGAAACAAGAAGCTTTGGAATCTCCTGATGATCTATTCATATGAGGTTCACTGCACTTTTACAATTTTACTGTGAAGAAAAATTAACCCTTTGAATTGGAGTATGAATTCTCAATGATGGGATCTTCCCCTCAAGAGTTAAGTTCACCAAACTCTGATTCTTACTCTGGTAATTCTCCTCTTTTTGGAAGAATTTGTAACATTTTGTAGAAGACATCCTCACTCTGAATGGATACTCTGGTATGCAGGAAGGACCATCGTACCCAAAGTCCACTAAATGTTTCCATGGTTATTCTCAGCACTTGGTTATGGGTAAGTAGCTAAATGAGTATTTGCTTTTTAGGTCCCCTATTTCCCTTGTGTTCATCAGCATATCTAACTGGTCCACTTAATTCTGTAGAACACAAGGAAAATTTTCTTTTGTGGTTGACAATTTTGCCTGTTTTTCTAGGGAGAAAAATCCATGTTGATGTTCCATTAACAGCTGCAATGTGAAATGAAAGTAATTGTTAAAAAAAAAATTACTAATTTTCAGGTTTTTATTTCTTCTCTTACAGGTTTCCCTTTAAGAATAACAACACAATTTAATGGTAGAAACTGCCTTAATATGAACCATAAATGATAATCCAATGAAAAATGCTCTGTAACATTTAGCAGAGCCAGCTTTTAGGTGATGATTACTGGACTGCTTCTGCACAAATATGGTGTAAATCACAGTGCAACTGCAATGACTCAGGACCCCTCATAACGGTTTGCTTTTCCATTCAGAAATCTTGTAACAGCTGATAGTCATTATATATGTGCCAGGTGGAAAGAACCCACAAGTTTATGCTAGTCCTGCAGTTCCAGAAGCTGGTGTTCAAATTGGTATAAGTAGTAACTGCTTCACTTATTATGTCAACCCAAATTTCAATTAATATGCTGCACTTGTCTTGAGAGTTTAACATATACAAGGTAGAAAGACCTAAAATGTTCTCTAAAGCTTCTCTGACTGTCTCATTAATATTCCACAACTCGCATATCTAAAGGTTCCATGGCCTAATTAACATATATTATCTAACAATAAAAACTAAATTTCAGGCTTTCAAGATCAATGTGTATATAAGGTATACATTATAGATTGCATATATAAGGCAAAACCACTTCAGCTTTAAGGGCTGTGAAGAGAAGATGTGATATCTTGCATTTTACCCACAAGAAAAAAAGTCAAACAGCTTCATACTGCACAGCACAGAAAACCTTTGTTATTCCTCTGTAGCTGGCAGACCCTCATCATGTCAATTGGATAGGGGGGCTTGTGTACAGATGACAGTACGTGCCTCTGAACATATAGGAAGGAAACCACACAGATGAGTCCATATGTAAATCATGCAAATAAACTCACAGACATTAGGCAACAGGCAAGTATAGACTGTAGTGCCAACATGCTCTTATTGATACAGAGAAGGAGCACAACTCTTACCACAGTTTCCTCAAAATCAGGAGAACCAGCTGTGGATCAAAACAGAATACAAAACAAAAATGGGGAGCTAATAAGTTATAGGAAAAAAATGCTCTAAGGGTTTTGGCCCAGAAATGAAAGTTTTAGAGTATTATGCAATTTTTATTGAAATATGCTACCACATCCAAGTGTCCTGAATAAAAATTAAAAAAAAAAAAAAGTCTTCCACATGTGTTTTCATTCAAAACAATCTTCACTTAGAATAAATCAGAAGGTAAGTAGGACACTGTCCAGATCAGCAATTGCAACTGCCAGAGAACGCCAAGGAATGGAAGGTCATTGGGCAAGCTCCCCAATGTGCAGCATATGCTGCAGTCATGAGAGCTTAAACCTCATGACCTGCTATGAACACAAGCTGTTCCAAACTAGTGTTCTATAATTTGCTGTAGCATTTGCAATAAATATGAAAACCACCAACACAGTATGAAATTGTGTTCACCTGCTTTCTAAGACATGTTTACATATTTGCTAATAGAACAGGCATTAGCAAAGAATCAGTGTGTATCAGATTTTATTGAGAAATTCTAAGAGCATTTAAGCTTAAGAATTAAATTAGAATTTAAAGCTTAAGAAATATGTTTTGTTAGAAGTGCTAATCAGCCTTTTCTATAAAAATTTAATATCAATATCACATATCACATATCAGTCAATGGGAGTTTTGTCATTGTCTCTAAATTGCCTCTTAGTTATAGGAGCATAGGGAATTCAAAACTGCGTGTCTCCTCATGAATAAATTCTTCAATAAACTACTCTTTTCCTGTATACTGTAGCCTTTTGACATGAATGCCTGTGTTTCAAAAGCAGTAATTCCACCAGCTTGGATTGAGCTTTATGCTTCCTTCTGGTGCCTATAGTTTGTTCCTGACAGCACTAGCTCTTAACAAAGTATCTCTCTAGTAATTCTGACTGGAAAACCATCATATGTCAAACAGTTATTTATATAGTGATTTATATAATTGTTTGAATGACAGATTCATTCAAGAAGATTTTCAGTCACAGAGAAGATCTGCACAGTGTGTCATGCAAAAACCTATTTGAGGTCAATCCAATGTTGCAGGAAAGCAGAGGTTCCAGCATCTGAACGTGTAAAAGATTTGCTTTTTATCTGTATTCCTATTTTTACTCTATCTTATTAAAATGGCTATTTTATTGAGCTGTTTGTTTTCAGACCTTTTTTACTGAGGTTCAGAAAGAACTCTGTGCCATCTCTCTCTCTCTCTCTGTCTCACGCCCTTCTCCTTGTCTGTTGCAAAACCTTTTCTCAGGGCTACTCTTGGCTCATCTGACTTTTATATTTTGCTGTTCTTCAAACAAAAATGAATTTGCAGAATGCTATGAGGCTGACTAGCATTTCCCCCCAAGAAAACAGACAAAATTCCTGTAGTTGCAGAGCTTGAATTCTGAGGGAATTTACTCTCAGAGACAGCAATTTAAAAGCTCTTTTAACTTTTGGTGAAAATAAAGTATATTACTACACTGCTGCTGAGAGGGTACTACATATTATAACCTAACCTGGTTCACTGAGAGTCTTCAAAGACAATCTGCTTGAGAAAATACTCAGTTCAGCTAGAGAAACTCTTGACAACCCAGAAGGTAACACTCTTTCAATAGTCAATGGGCAGATGACAAAAACACAAGGTGATATTATGGAATTCAGCTTTCAAAATAAACTCTTAACTGGGTGTTTTGTTCCTGAAAGGCTCACTTTGAGCAGAGGGAAGATAGCTTATATGTCCAGCTTCTGAAATACCATTGCAAAATGTCCAGCTGACAAGGTTCAGGAAGGCTGGAGAATGAAGGCTGCAATGAAGACTGTGCAAAATCTAACAGCAGACTCCTTCAGGTTAACCTAGAACTCCATTAAGAGAATTTCTTGGTTAACAAAAGATATTTCAAAAGAATTGTTATTTGGGGAACATCACAATCAATCATGCTGATAGATGGTTTCATTTGTCTGAGTGAGGACTGTTTCAGTACTGTGAGAGGGCAAAAAGGAACAACAGCAAATTCGGCTGTGAGCCACTTGGCACAGTGGTTCAGCGTATGCTGCTCTGCATCACAGTTTTGGAAGGACAGAAAGCTCTTAGGAAAAAGTAAATGGAGAGAATCAATCTCATATGAGGTAACCAAAGGCAAAAGTACCATTTTTATTTGAAGATTTCTTCATTAAAATAACTGACTCTCCCCATTAAGCAGTAGTGTTTGTTCATAAATGTAACTCACTTTGTTCAAGTATTCATGGAGTAATATTGAAGTGTTAGATTTCCTTACTGAGAATGTCCTGAGCAAGTACTGAATAAACTGCACTTACAGACTGGGTGTTTTGGTTTGAGCCTGGCCAGAGGCCAGGAACTCCCCAGGCTCGCAGACTTCCCCCCCTCTTCCTGCAGCTGGACAGAGGAGAGGGGAAAAAAAAATATTCAAAGCATCCATGAGGTTTGTGATTAAAAAATTTGAGAGTAAACCAAAGGCAAAACAGGCAAACCACTTGAAGATATGAAACTACATTTATTATACTAACAGAAAAGAAAGAAAATTGAGAAGTAATATGAGCTGTGGGAAAAAAGCACCTTCTTTCCCCTGACTCACTTCCCCCTCCCTGCTTCCCTCCTACCCAAACGATGCAGGGAGACAGAGAATTAGGAGGTTTTTTAAGGTTAGGCCAGGTCTTCATATTTTCAAGGATTGGAATCTTTCCCTGCTAAATGGTGGAGTCCACTGCGGAAAGTAAAGTCCATAATCCATCCCAAGGGCAACAGCGGCCCTCAAACTGCTGCGGCGTGAGTCACTCCTTCACATGCTGCAGTCTTTAAGCATCCCCCTGCTCCAACATCTGCAAAGGGGGCTCTGCACTCCCGTGCTCCTCCATGGGCTACAAGGGGGGACATCCCGTCCCACCACGGTCTCACCACCAGCTGCAGAGGAATCTCGACTCCGGCCCTGCTGTATCTTCTTCCGACCTGGCATGACTGCTTCTTCATGTTGGTCTTTTAGCTCACATCCTCCTCCTCCCTGGCTGCAATTTTTAGCTGCGCAACCAGAATTGTTTTGAATTCCTTCTTAAATCTGTTATCACAGAGGCGTTACCACTTCTAATTGGCCTGCGACATGTCCATCTTTGCAGCCAGACAGGCATTGGCCCTGCAAGACATGGTGGTGGAGTTTCTAGCAGCTTCTCACAGAAGCCACCCCTGCAGCCCCACCACTACCAAAAACCAGGTCTAGCAAAACCACAACACTGGGCCACATACTCTTGAAAACAGAAGGATTCAGAATTAAGCTACAACTCAACTACACAGTTTCCACTCAGTGCAAATTATTATGGGCTTTAGAGATAAGATATTGCTCATCTGACAATCTGCTTCATGGCCACTCTAATGCTAGTGACACTGGGTCTTTAATGAAGCCAATGCCACTACAGGATTCATCCACAGTGATGAAGGTCAGCTACATCACTCAGCATGCCTCCTACCAGCACAGGACCCAAAGGGCAAAAACTAATGGCTCATCAGTGGCACAGATGTGCCTGCAGGAAAATGTTCCTCTGGTTATTTATGGTTGGATAAAGTCGTTTACAGAGTCTCAGTGGAGCCAAAGGGCCATAACCAGACTTGAGAATCTATTTTCTTTTTTAATCTCCACAGGAATTTCTGTATACTGCGTTCATGGAATACTCCCCTCAAAGAAAAAGATGTTTCACCCAAACACATTATTTGAAAGAGGTTTCTGGAGGGGGTTTTCTGCAGAATATTTCCCACTAGAAATGCAGGGTGAAATGAAAATTGCTGTGTGTTCATTGTAATCTACCTATTTAGTTGGGGCAAAAGAAAGCAGGAACTATCAAGGAGAATGAGATAAAAGAGACAATTACCCAGTGCCTTCAATAATCACCAGAAATATTTGACAAACATACAGTTCAAAGTTAATGTTACTCAAGCAAATTATTTTAGTGGATGCCAAGGTACTTTTGAAACAATTTTCCACCAGAAAAAAGGGGGTTCTGTTTTCACTTTTGAGCAGATTGAGGCCAAAAGAGTACACTGATATTGCAGCACTTCCCATGTGACAAAATTCCTTTTACAGATCATTTCTACCAATGACTGTCAAGGATTTGTTTGATAACTGTAAATGGAAGTTAATCAGAAGAAAGGACTATGTGAGCCTTTAGGTGGACAAAGCTGAGATATTTCAGAAGATGCAACACAAAGAGAGAAAGAGAACATAGAAAGAGAAGTCAGCATATGAATGAGTGCAGGTTTGGGATGTAACTGAAAAAAGATGGTTAAAACTTAGGTAAAGTCTGCTACTGGTCTCAAGTTTTAATCACCTCTGTGATGAAATGAATCATCATTTCCTTCAGTCACCACACCATGAGGTTTATACTAAGAAATAAAATGTTTTTCTTATTTAAGTTTCTGTTTTGCATTAGCATTCTCTAAATAAAGTCAAAATAGATCCTGACACTTGTGCCATTTTATATGTAGAGGATTTTTCATAAGTAGAGGATTTCATAACTAGAGGATTTTAAACTTATTTCTCAAGTTGTATAATTTGAAACATTGTCCAAACCCTGTGTTATGATGCTTTAATTGCAAATCCTTTGTTCTTAACAAATAATGTATACTCATAAATAAAACCATTTTTTTTTTCTACTATATATAGTCAATCTACTTAGTCAGAAAATACTAAGCAGATCTATGGTCACAATGCTCCTCAAAACAAAACAAAACAAAACAACAACCAAAAACCACAAAAAAATCCCAAGCAAACTAACAAAAAGAAACAAAAATTTTCACAAACAGGTTAGATGTGTGCATAAAACAGAGGAACCAATATTTAGGATTTTATGTGTAGCACATAAGTTCATGACAAATGCTTTCATTCTCCATATAATTTCATACAATCCTGTAGGTTATTGACATTTTTCTAAACAGTGATTATATTACTCCATTGCAAAAATCACCAGTAACTTAAAAAAAAAAAACATTTTCAACATTTTTGTGCAGTCCTGAAATTTATGATAGTGTTTAAACTTTTTACTTATGCATTGAAAAATAAAATATAGAAGTTTTTTAATTGTTAATGATGACAAGAAAAATTAAAAAGTGTCAAATCTAGATCTCTTCCATCAATGTAAATAGTAAGAAACTTCTATATGATTAAAACATTACCCTTAAATGATGATACTTTTCAGAAGAATACATATTCATATTAGAAAATAACCTCCTCATTTTATATCAGATATAGGGGTTTTCATTTAATTTCCTAGTGGAAACCACTGTGGTAAATGACAGAATTCACCATGAAAAGGGCAGAAGAAACATGTCATGCATGTTAAAGAATAAGAGAGATTTTTGTAACCACTCTTTGTGCAATTTATATGATATCATATGCTCCACTACTTCAATAAAATGAAGGTTCAGTGGCCTACTTTTAAATGCAGATCTGAAAATCATAATGCAAATCATAAAATATTAATTAATATATTAGTTTAGGGGTTTTTTTTAGAAGTGCAGAATGCGACAATTGTTCAGCACATGACATTTTGACATAAAGGCAGGATAGACTCCTCAAATGCAAATGCATTTGCTTAAAGTAGAATACGTGTTTACACACAATGAGGAAGAGTCAAAATACAAACTATGCCTGTTCACCTGTACCTATTTCAGCTCTGTCCTAAAATACTTTAACAAATGAAGCAATCCAACTGCTAATGAATAGCTGTGAGTTTCACAAACCTTCTCTGGACTTACTAAACTGGACATAAAGTATTGCATGCACTGCTTGTAAACAAAAATGTAGGGCAGTGCAATTTTACTTTAACAACGTGGCTTTCTGTAACCACACTAAAGCATACTCTAGTAACAGAATAACCTTCAATGAAATCAATAAGCATTAAGAATTTAAATAGCTTCCAGGATTGGGGACACAGAATTTACTACAGGGTACCGACAGCCTCAATTTGGCAAGAATGCTTTGCTGAATAAGGAGTTCAACGTATGCATAAAATTTAGCTATAAAATATTTTACCAAGTATGGCCCATAAGGAAGAATTAAGTTAAAATCAAGAATGCTTCTAATGTTTCAAATGTATTTTTTGCTCAAAGTTAATTAAACTTCTTTCACACATATCTTTAATGCCACAGACTTTCTGAATTCTATTTCTACACTTGCAATCCTTTCAACCATTAAATAGGCAGCAACACAGTTTTAATATTTGGTTCATGTCTTGTAAATTGATCTATGAAAAATTGAAAGTGTTCAAGAGATCAGTTGTAGTAAAAAAAAAAGAGTCAAATATTAGTTCCTGAAGAACATTAGTTGGGTTTTTTTATAATATAAATTATAATCTGAGATACTGATTTCCTTGTAAGAAGAATACTGATAAAATACTTGCACTTTTCAAGTTTCCCTGGATAGTTACAGTAAAATCTAGTGCTTAGTCCACAAAGTCCTTCATCCTTATTAGAAATGAATATGGATTTTGACACATGTTCATAGATGCCTACCTAGGATATTTTAGCATGCTTTGCCCATAACACAAAAAAAGTTTTTCTCAGAAGCATTTGCAACTTTGGCTGGATACTGCTTGAGAAGTACACATGCAGAAAGGTGAAAAGACTAGCCTCTGTCACCAGGGATGTGTCAGTCTCCATTACCCAGATCAAATTTAGCCATAGTTCGCACAAGGAGGGAGGATGATTATTCACCTTGGGTCAAAGATGCAATGCTCCATAAAAGTGTTAAATTTTCAGCGGCCTTATCTATTGCTGTCATTTGTCACTGTAAAGTCAATGTAACTTTACAGCATCCAAAGCATCTTTTATTCCTTCTTGTTGCCACAGTACAACTTAACACGGTTCTTTATCTGAGTGCTCTTAGGTCCTCAGTGGGCACTTAAGACTCTTAAGGTAATTGTGTAATGGAATGCAGTCTGACTGGCTGCAACCTACCAACTTTCTTGCACTCCAGAACCAAACAAAACCAAACCAAAATAAACCCCAAACATCCAAAAAACCTCCTTCACTCTTCTACCTTCCAAAGCATGATCATAAGACACTTAATGTTTTTTCAAGAGAGAGCAAAAAGTGTGTGTGGGGGGAGGATAAATGTGGCAATGTGAATATCTAAAGAATGTTGACAAAATTCAGAAAAAAACTAATAAGTTGGTCATAAGCATTCAGTACAAAATTGAATTAATTGCATGCAGAGTAAAGACTGTCATTTGAACACATAAAAGCAGCATTAAGGAGAAATCTAGGCCTTCAGACAAGAAGTTCTGATGTAAAAATAAACACTACATAAGTTTATACCATCCAAAGTCTCAGTTTTTAATATATGTTTGCCTTTAGCTCACCTGGCAGATCTGGCAAACCAGATTAGTTATTCAGCCGTCTACTCCACATCTCCTCAAAGTCAAATGGAATAAGTAGTTACCGCACTTCAGCATACATTAAAAAAAAAGCTATTTCCTATTTATTTATTGTCTGCAGGTGGTTGCTGGTATCCAACAGAAAACTGAATGTGTTTTTTAAAAACAGTTATAGAACTCAAATACGGTTCAGTACTTAAGAACATTATCATCCACCTTGTTTTCAACTTAAAAAATCAGATTTCAAGGTGAAGCTGAAGGAGAGATGATGGACCCTTTACCTCTTTAAAGAAAACCACTTAAGAGTCCTTCTAGTTTCTGCTTTGAAATTATTATAAGGGGGACTTAAAACTAATAAATTATTCAGTACAATGTGCACAATTAAATGTCATTTACAGTATTTTAAACATTAATTTTCAAGCTTCCTTTTAATAAACTGTAATCCCAGAAAAGCAGGGTTAGCAAGGTATTTCATCACATGAACCTTTAATGCTTTAAAATAATTACCTTCAAATAAAGGCAGTAGTTCTAAATAAGAAAATATGCTGTTTTATCTGATTTGATTTTAAACCTCAAGATCTGTATGTTCTCATGCTGCACCCAGAAATTTTGCAAAACTGATTTCCCACATTCAGTGAGGCTGCTCAAGCTTTTAACTACAAATTTATATGTTTTCTGAGGAAAACATGTAAATCAGCCCTCTACTGTTAGGTGACACGAAAACTAAAGGCAATACTTGCTGTTTAAATATATATATATAAATTGGTCTACTTTTTTCAACGCAACCCCCAGTTCAGAGACTTAAACCAATTCAAGGACCTAGTTGAGTATGGAAGGTCTGTTGCAGACACAACTGGTTTCTGCATCAGCAGGTGACACGTCACTGTAGTGCAATGTAGATGACCTTTCAAGATTAAGGCATTTTTCTCTTCCCAACAAGAATAACTCATGTCCTGATTACGGAATTTTAAAGTACATAGTCCAGTCTTTAAGTATCTAATTACCGCATATGTTTTGAGATAAACCTGAAAGTATAAATAATGAACTGTTTCTATCTATGCAAAGGTCCAACTCTTCTATTTGGGGCTGAGAAGAGTCTCCCCTTACAGCAATTATTCTGGCTAAACACTGTTACAGAGATAGATGACCAAGAGCACTAAAACTATTCTTAATCTTATGGGAGGAATTACAAGCAAAATAGTGAATTTTCAATACTAATTATAGAGTGTGTATTTCAATACTGATTATTGAGTGAGTTAGAAAATTATAAGGCATCATTTCAACTTGAAATCATTACAGCTCTCCATGAATCTTTGCCAAATCTTTCCCATTTTTCTCATATATAGGGTACTTGAAGTATGCTGGAAATACTATGATTTGGTGCGTACACTGTAAAAAAATTTCATGTTATTTACAGGAATTCCAAATGGTGTCTGCTTTTCAATCATTAAAATACTAAAACTTCAGTAAGAGTAAATGCACAGGTTTGTAAATACAGATTGGTCAATTACACGCTTTAAAATAAAAACTTCATAGTTTTTACCTTATTTATTTTCTAAGATGTTTTAAATAAGGAAAATGTTATTAAAGTAATCATTATTGTGGGTTTTATGGCATATCAGTTATTCCACAGAAGACTGTTTTCTTGTAAAATGAATTAAATAATAAAGTTTAATAAATTACAGAGCCTCCTTGATCAGAAGAAAAGTAAGGCATATAAATGCCACTGCTAAGGATGCAAAACCTGCTTGGTACTAAATTGATTTCATCCCAGTAATAGAAATTCAGGAAAACTTCAGAAAGACAAACAAACAAACAAAAACACCCATAGACTTTAAAAATGTGTAAAAGAGTTCTGTCTCTTCCATATATTAAAAGAGCAACCTGTGAATGCTTTACTGGAATTCAAAACCTGCATTGTCCCCCTCCAGCTCCCTTACAGAGAGCGCAATATAACCCCATAGCCCACTAAATACAGTATTGCTAAGAATAGTCCATAAGTTTTGTACAGATGTTTCAAGGCATCAGAACTGAGTTTTGTCAGGATTACTCTGGACTTTTCTTGACCTGGCTGGAACTTTGTTTTAGCTTGTTTAGTTGTAACAGCCTGACTAGGCAGCTATGGCTAGTTTGTCTTATTTTTGCATATCTTTTTATTGTGTAACTGCAATCCTGTACATACTGTTGTAACAAGTATTTATTCTGTGTAGAACAAAGTATAGAAGAGCACTGACAAGGAATGGTAAGAGAAGTGACACAGGGTTGGCTCTAGAGAGCCCGGAGCCATAAACAACTCGACTATGGACCATTAAAGGAATGCAGACATGGACCTGGGCAAAACCAAATAAGGGTAACAAGGAGAACAACAAGAAGTATCCAGTATATGCAATATGCTTTCTATATAGTAAATTCAGCTTTAGCATGGACCTACAGACCTGCAAAGAAAGAGCAAAGTTTGCAACATATGCTAGCAAGCACATGAAAATGACCCTAAGCAGCTCCTACAGTGAGGAAGAGGAGAAAATTATCATTAACATCATATTCCTCCCATCCTGAGTGGACTCAGGAGCCTTAAATCTTCTGTGTCCAATTGAAACTGTCAACAGTAAAAACCCAAGGGGCAGTGGAAGGGTGAACATAACATGTAAAGGGATAGATTCAACATCTACAATTTAACTATACTATTATTACTTATTTTTTCTACAATACAGGATGTTTCATTCATTTGTTTTTTCTCTATTTTTCTGTAACAAATTTGAAGCCATGAATATTCTTTGATTAGTCATTTAAGATTTCAATTACACAAAGAAGAAATTATTGGCTTTACAAATATAAGATTTGTTTACTTTTGCCCTTAAGAAGACATAAACTTAAGTTTAGATCCCTGCAAAACTGTATTGAAAGATATTTTAATGTCTCAACATCAGGAAATAACCTTCCAGGTCAGTCAAACTCAAGCAACCTGATGTTCATTTGGAATAGTTTCCCCCATAACTTCCACAGACTGTTTTTCCTTCTACATGCCCTTCTTCCCTGTTTGTATGTACCAACGTTTACATTTAAAAAGATTCCACAGGGATCTATAGATTTGTGCAGGCATTTGAAAAAATGAATTGTTATGCTTTCCTATCTACTTTTTAAGATATTTAATCCTAATAGAATATTACTTGGATAACATTTTTTATTTCAGTTTCAAGTAACATGGAATGGAAGAAACACTGGATATAATGTACTTATTTCTATAAAAATCTACACTGATAAAACATTATTCTTCAGGCTATCATCTGGAGCATCTGTTCACATATGCCTTAAACTGTGAAGTGGGCAATGTGTGAGAACCAACTGCATGCTAAAGCACCAGAGTGATACTACAATCATCCTTTCTCAAGTGAAAATGCATACCGTTAGCCAAATTTTTGCAATGTCCTTTCTAAAAAGAGTGTAATATGGGAGTACATACCCCACACATCACCAAAACATTCGGACTGCTACCTGAGAAACCCTCACATGTATGTGAAAACATTAGGAGAGACTACATAGAATATGGTTTCCCCACAGAAATATTTCTGCAAGGCAAGCAGCCTATAGGCAGAGTAGGTGGCAGCTATTCTAATATCAGGTAACAAATTTTAAAGCTGAAGGCATCCATAAAGGTACCCATTTTCACTTTTTTTGCCCACACATTACAGTTCCTTCAAGCAGATCTGGAAATTCGAAAGACTATGGGGTTTGATTGAAACAAGTGTTATTTCCTTACTAACTGCGCTAATTCAGCAAAATGGTAAAACTGAGCTGAATCATCATGCAAATCTGTGAGAAGCTTTAAAATGGTAGCCACAAAATTAATACATCTTTTATATTCATTCATAAAGCCAAGAAACTAAAATTCTGAATCTTCCTAATGTCTGCTGAACTTTAAAATACATTACAGAGAAAGAATTCTAATATTAAAAAATTAAAAAATAAAACCCAAACCTAGTATAAGGTACAGTCACAACTATTTGGAAGAGAATTGGCTTTTATTTTTATCACATTATTATAATGTGCAGAGAGCACACATTTCCTGATAGAGCTGTTAATTATGTTCGCATTCCAGTAGAAGACACATGCACAGGATGCTTCATTAGCAAATAGCATGAAAGAGAAACACACTGTCTGCATTAGAATTCCAGCTGCAGAGGGCCTTAAAAATATCTACAATTGCACTTCCAGCTTCACGTTCAGTCTTCAATGTCCTATAACCCAAAATTCCTAAATGTTAACATGAAGTTGGCCACCATTCTGACACACATTGACCACCTTTTCCCACAAGAGAATGAACGCAGTTAGAAGCTACATAAACACATCGAAGTGTTGTCCCAAAACAGACTGCTGCATGCAACCAGCAAGTTCCGAAGTTCTGCTGCTTTCAAACCATGCAAAAAACTGATAAACACCCTCAGCCTTCTAAATCTCAGAGAGCATCCAGGCACAAATCCAAAGACAAGATATCCTTGCTGAAGATAGTGCTTCAGAAAGCAAATCAGAGCAGGAGCTTAACCTGTCTTCTTCCTGAAGTTGATGCACAGAATTCCTTCCTCACTGACAGTATAAAGAGATAAACGTTCCTTGCCTTTCTTCTTGGAAGCTATATTTTGCCTGAGTAGGCTCTGCTTCAGCAGGGGAAAATGCCTAGAAGACTGAAGATAAGCGTCTTCCATTGCTGCAAAGAGTTGGTCCTAAAGTGATGACTGACCAGAGGGCACTGTGGTTACACTCCAACATTTCAAATGTTGTGCTTGGATATTCAAGTGCTCAGCAGGCCAGAAACAATGAGGCTGCATGTGTCTAGTCTCAATTGAACCCATATCCCTTAGTCTACTATTTCTTTGTGTCTCAGAGTACCCAAAATCAGACATTGGGAAAGAACAATGCAGAAAACTTGACATAGGGTGTATTTTGAGAGAATAGTATGATTTCTACAAATGCAAACAAAAGTTGTCCATACTTGTCCGTGAATATCTGTCATTCAAAGTTCCAAAATGTATCAGGTGCTCAACAAGTGGATCATCACTATATAGAAGCAACACCATACCATTCTTTTAATACTATTAATGCAATATTTTATGTGTTTGTATATCTGTATATCTATGTTCTTATAGCTATACCTTGCAAGAAAAATAATTTTGGCTAAGATTTAAGCTGCCTGAAGTCAGACTTTAGATATCATGAGAAAGGTGTCTAAACAGTTCAACAAATGAGTAAGAGAGGAAGAATGAAAAAAAAGTTTCAAAGTTAAGAAAATATTAAAGTAAAAACAGTTAGGAGGTCAGTTAACAATTTTTCTAATCAAAATTATGGCAAAGTTCTTATTTTGGTTCCAGGAAATTTAATTAAGATGTGATGAAATTTGATGTAGGTGAGTTGTCATCTACAGTAGAACCCAGTACTCCAGTAAGCCTAAGGACAAAAAGCCTAAGGATATCTGTGGATTATTTTTTCTGGCAAGTTTATTATATGCACCAGAGAAAAAAATAAAAGAAGAAGAAAATGGCTCCGAGAAGTGTAATGCTCCAAAACGTATGGAGAACCCTATCCTTTCTAACAAGTGACTTATTTTCTATGTCTGAAATGTCTTCAGTTCACAATTTATTTTAGGGATTAGAAATTTTTAAAAGTTCAAATGAGTCCCAGTTGTCATGTTATGCCAATGTAATGACATTGTTATGTGTAATATATCATCAAACAGACAATTTTGTAGTACAAAGGGGAATGAAAGGTAATGGATTACAATGAAGGACCTTGAAAAGGTAGGTTTCAGAGTTTAATGATTTCACCTCAGGAAGAAATCCTTCCTCAGGCTTGTTCATCTTGTTATTTTATTTTCTCCTTCATTTAGGCTTAAAATGTTGGTAACAATCTAATCATTACCAAATGCTTTCAACAACTGTATTTTTAACAGTGGCCTTGCTTCAAAGCATTCTATATTGCTGCCAATGTCCTGGCAAAGTCTCTGAAAATTACAGACATTAAAAATGGTCATTCCCTGTATATAATGCTTTGGCCATTGTCCATTTTTTTATACGAAATGAACAAAAGCCAATAAATGATTTTTCCTCAGGCTCAAGATATTCTTTCTCCTTAGAATTTATGTGAAATCAGTATTCATGATAAATAAAAAAGTAAAATACATTTTACTGATTATGGCATTTATCCAAAATCATGGCAGAGCACTGGAAATGTATAAATTCTCTTAATGTCTTGTGAAAATATATCTCCCCTTTTATTTGATTATATATATACACAAGTATATATCTTTAATAAAAGTAAAACAGCTACAAATAGTAAGGAAAGACATACATTGCAAAATGTATGTACTGTAGCATTGCAGCAGCTTCCTGCTGCAATTAGAGCTAGAGCTTGTACCAGACTTTCTCACATATCAAGTGCATATTCTAGCAATTCTGAGTTAGTTGCTCAATTTTTTAAATTGTTCTGTAATGCTTATAAAGCAGAAGCTGATTCTTATTTAACATGTCTTAATAATTCTGGATATGGAGAGAAGTACTTGGGGGCGAACTGAGCCATCTCTGAAGGCACTGAACACATCTATAGAATAGCAGAAGCTGGTAGAGCTTCACTCAGCTTGAGCAAACTGTGCTCATTCATTCACGGCAGCTAAGGACACGAGACTGAGAATACGTCCAAAGTTCTTCCCCGTATCATTAAGTCCATGCAATTTGAAGCCATTTTTCCTCAGGGATCAGTACTGGGACCAATGCTGTTTGACACCTTTGTCAGCAACATGAGCAGTGGGGTTGATTGCAAGTTTGCTGATGACACTGAACTTTGTGGTCTGGTTGACACACTGGAGGGAAGGGATCTCATCCAGATAGACCTTGACAGGCTTCAGAGGTGGACCTTATAAAGTTCAACGAGACCAAGTGCAAGGTGCTGCATCTGGTCAGAGCAATTCCAAGCACAAATATGGTCTGGAAAGAGAATGGATTGAGAGAAGCCCAGAGGAGAAGGACTTGTGGGTGTTGGTTGATGAGAAGCTCAACACGAGCTGGTGTGAAGAATGACCCTTCACTTTGTATATTTTAAAAGTTTTATTAAGCAATTAATCCATTAACAATTGGGGATGACCACAATACAAAGAATGGAACTCCGTACATGCCTGGTCTGGCCAACAGCATGCCCTCCAGGGTCTGTGCAGCCGCTTTTATACCCCCTGGGTGTCAGTCAAGAGGCCTGGATACATTTACCCAATCTCGGGCTCTGAGGTTCCCGGCCCATCCCTATCTCCGCCCCTTCAGGCCAGGCTTAATTGGTCCACCCACTTAGAGCACATCCCCTCCTGAGATTGGGAGGGGTCTAATCTCGATGGGTGACACTCCACACAGAACCTTCTGGAAAGTCTCTGCCAGCCCTGGTTGGCCATCTTGTCCATAGTTACAACAACTGAACATCATCAGCTAGTCATGAACATTACAACAATGACCAAAACATTGTAAATGTAACCGACGCAACAATTATAATAACCAATTAGGATAATGGAAGAGCAACAACATTACAATAATAACCAAAACATCATAAATATAACCGAAGCAATTAATCACTCAACTCATTAACATTTCTTAACTTCATTAATATACAAAAGCCAGCTTTCCCTTTTGCCATTTATAACAGCTGGAAAAGAGTGCTTGCAGCCCAGAAAGATGTCTGTTCCAAGCCTTAACATTTTATGATTCTATGATTATGTATAGGTAAATAGGAGGAGGATAATAGTGGCATAGCATATCTCCCATCACAATTAAAAATCACTGAAGATCCATTAAATAATTGAAGCCCTCAGGACAGAGAACTTTGATCAATATGAAATATCTGTAGAAACAATATACATCCTTTTTCACTATAACACACAGATTACCAGCACTATACGGGTTTAGTAGACACAGGAAGTCAACATATTATTATAATATTTTTGTAAGATTGCACATTAATTGTTATTGTTCTTCAGTATTTTTCTAAGGGGGACTGAAAATAGGGATCAATTCAACATGTAGACCGTGCCCAACAAAGAACTGGCTCTTCAACTCTTCAACCCTCTTTCTTCATAGGCTTGATTTAAGATGGTAGCCTCAGAAATTTTGAAAAGTGCTGTTTTCTATAGACAGCATATACTTCCTCTGGCAAAGCAAAAATCCCATAAATAACTAAATAAGTTAGAAATTCCATCAGCCTGTGCTATGTAGGGAGAGCTGCAGTGTGCTCACCAGAAGCTTTTATTACTACTGCAATAATTAGGAATCTTTGAACCTCTAACCAAGTTGAATCTGAGTCAGCAGTGCCCAGGCAGCCAGGAGGGCCAGCCCTGTCCTGGGGTTCATCTGGCACAGCATCGCCAGCCGGGCGAGGGAGGGGATTGTCCCACTCTGCTCTGCCCGGGGGCGGCCTCACCTCGAGTGCTAGGGGCAGTTTTGGGTGTCGCAATGTAAGAAAGACATGAAGCTGTTAGAGGGCATCCAAGGGAGGGCAACAAAGATGGTGAAGGACCTTGAGGGGAAGCTGTGTAAGGAGCGGCAGAGGTCACTTGGTCTGTTCAGCCTGGAGAAGAGGAGGCTTGAGGTGAAACATCGTAGCTGTCTATGTGAGGGGAAGTGGAAGAGCAGGCCTTGGCCTGATAGGACCTGAAGGAATGGGATGAAGCTGTGTCAGGGGAGGTTTAAGTTGGATACAAAGCAAAGGTTTTTCCACCAGAGCATTGGAACAGGCTTCCCAGGGAAGTGGTCAGGGCACAAGCCTGTCAGAATTCAAGAAGTATTTGGGCAATGCTCTCAGGCACATGGTGTGATGATTGGGGTGTCCTGTGCAGAGCTGGACTTGATGAGCCTTGTGAGTCCCTTCTAACCCAGGATATTCTATGATTCTATGATAATCTAAGCACAAGGTTTAATAGTTGCATGTCCAATAAATAATTTGAGTAGCTACTCTGTACGCTGTGTAGGCTGCTGGAAGATTGAGTTCTGATTAACTATGCCTGCATCATTCACTCTTGTCACAGCTTAGCTAATGGGACTTACTTGGGAACTCAAGACTGTTCCCTGAGTCACACTGTTTCAGCCAACCTCAGTTAGTTCCTGTCATTAAACACTCCAATTCTATCTGGTCCAAACCAGCAGAACCTATTCAAAGTCAGAAGATTACTTTATTGGCATACAGGTGTCTTCCCTCTCCCTTTCAGTCTGCTGAATAACTCCACCAGAGGAATATAACCAATAGCTACTGGTTTGTTTTTAATCAACTGATGCGTTTCTTGAAGGAAAAGTATACTGGAATCTTTGCCAACCTTCCATTGCAATTCCACTACTCCAGTGGTTGTATTTGAAGGCAACAAAACTATGTAGAAAATGTTAAATCTTCAACAGTTAAGTAAAACTTATCAACTTAAGTCTATGCCACCATATAAAAAATACACATTTGCCAAGAACTCAATATATCTCAGCAAGAATGTGCCTTAAAAGGTATAATTACATATCATTTTATCATAACTGGGAAAAAAAAAAAGGAACTTATTTTCCATTCCTCAAAGTTGTAGTTGTCAATAGCACAACACCATTTCCACAGGAAAAAAATATGACTCCCTGTTTTTTATTGTCACATGAATAAGTCATGAGACTGACAGGCTCACAGAAATGTGTGATTTCTCTTTTTGTTTTGTTTTGTTTTGGCAGCAGTGCACACTTGTTTATTTCCTGAGGTGAAAATCTGGTAGGACAAAAGGAATTTGATTAAGGTACAACAGAAAGGGAGAAAATAACTGAAGAAATAAAATGCCTATGAAAACATATAAAGAAAACAAATGGGGAAAATGGAGGGTGATGGTACAAAGAATGGTACAGAATGGAATGAAACAGCAAATCACCACAAAGGAAAGAATGTCCAGATTAAAAACTCTGAAAGTCACCTGGAATTGACAGTACCCATCTCCATTAAAGCCACCATACTCTGCTCATATCAGTTGAATTTCTAGATATTATAGCAATTGGGGTTTTTTTTCTTCTCTGATTTATTGTCCGGGGAGTTCTTGTTCTTTTCGTCTTGTTTCCACCATGACCAAAAGGACAGGGGAACTGTTGCAGTGTTCTCAGTATGTACTACTGAGGAAGAAAACTGAGCTCTAAAACTATTCAGCAATATTGGTTCAGTCCCATGTTCAATAACAGTTCAGTCACAATCACAGCCCTATTTTCCTCAAAACATCCAAATCATTTTCCAACCCAGTATTTGCAGAGCTAGGTGTTGCTTGTCTGATGGGATTGGATGAAAAAATATCTAGGATACTACACCTGCTTGTGACAAACTTTTTTTGGCTAAAAACTTTACCTCTTTTGTTGTGATTTGAATAAACTTTTTTTTCATATACATATAGTCATGCAAGTGCATGTTTCATTCAACATGTTTTGCACATTGAAGTCCTAGATACTGTACTCAGAGTAGCTGAGCCCTGAAGGTATCTGCAACATTTCTGCTATTACATATCCCATTATATCTAGTTCTGTTTAGCAATACCTACCGTGGAGGAAAACTAAATGGTTCTATTCCAAATAAAATGCACATTAATGAAAGGTCTCAATGAAAATTTGATAAATGAGCAATACACCAAAAAAAAGAAAACAAGTAAACTACTTGCCTGTTTAATGAATAAAATAAAATCTATTTAATTAAATTGATAATATTTTCCCATTGTGGCATAATGTGAAGTAAATAGGAGATTTTCATTTAATATACTATGCTACAATAACTATATCGTTCTGATTAAAACCAAACAGGGACCAAATTATGAATGTGTTAATAATAATGTTCTCTACATGAAATCCTATAGCATTTTTTTTTAGTTCCCTAAGGATGTCCCAGAATACATCAGAACTCCCTGGTTATCCAATGATGTGTAGAGATGATATATTCTGTGCAATTTTTTTTAGCAAATTAGTACTTACTAAAAATGATATGAATGAAACAAAGAATTAGAATTTAGAAAAATAGTACTCACTAAATTGGATGCAAAAGAGGAGGGTGTCAGGGAGGAAACAACCCTGGGATATGTTTTCTCTCATTTCTTCAGCCATTCAACACATATTTTCTGGATCAGTGAAAATGGATAATGCCTTTTCATAGATGCATGTTAATTGTCTGTTCTCTCTTAAGCTTGAGGCACACTTTTGCAGGAGACAGCATGACTGATCAACAGTTTTCCATGTACTGTATTTGGTTACTGATATTTTCTCAACTGAGAAGGACAACAAAGTAAGATTGGCTTGGTATAGCAGCTTTTTGCTGACTGTTCATTACTGACTCACATCATTACCAGGGTAAAAAAGGTAAATTCGGGGAATGAAAAGTACCACCCAAATCTCTGAGGTCCTGAAAACTCTAACTCCTTCCCTTGACTCCTAAGACAGGAAGAGCACCAAAAGAGAACAAAGCAAGGTCAGCAATTAAATGAATCATTTGTGTGAGTTCTTGAGAGGTAGGATTGTAAAAGGGGCAGTTGCAGTCTCACCAATTAAAGATAACTTGAGGTCATACTTATTAAACCCTACAAAATGGCCTGAAAGACTAATGACTCACATCAGCATACACAAACTTAGATTTTAAAATGGTTGTCTTTACTGCTGTGACAGCTGCTTTATAGACTATTGCATTGTTAAATGGATCAGTATTCCTACAATGCTATGAAAACCTGACATACACTCATAATTGGAGACTGGCTAAGAAGAAATTAAATACAGAACTCATTTATGTAACTGCTCTCTTTCTTTAAGAACTTCACTGTGAGCTAGTTAACTTCTAGTCCGATAAAGGAATGTAATTACCTGTTACTTTTCTCTGTGAGTTATTCCCTGCTATGGACATAAAAGAGAATGGAGAATGTAGCTGCAGTGAGCCCATTGCTTTCTCCACAACATAAGCAATTCAAAACCAGTCAAATGCATAGATAAAAGGTAGTAGGGAGAGGAAATCTTTTAATCAAAGGAAAAAGCCCTTATAAAACCAGTCAGTCTTTCAAAGAAACAAACTCAAAGTGGTGATGCAGGCAGGAAAAAAAATAAATTTTTCTCAGTATTCAAAACTGTCCTCAGTATTCACTGGCAACATGCAGAAGAAGCAGGCTTAGATTACTGTCCAGAAGTTTTAGAACAGGTACAAGAAATACTGCTTTTGCAAAGGACATTTCTGGCACACAGATGTATCTGAATTCCTTTAACAAGTAAACAAGCATACAACAAGCAAATTTGGTGTGTTTGCTCAACTTAAATATCCACAGGGTGTCAAAATCTTTAAAAAATCCCGTGCTGTTGCAGGATAACAAAAATGTGCTCCCTTGAGTAAATAGCTAGTTGAAGGTGAGCTAACAACAGCAGTTAAAAGCCGGTTTTCACAAAGTAAGGAGTAAATGCCCACTGAATTCTGCAGTCAAGAATACTTATAAAATGATGTAGAAAATTTGGTGAATAGGGAGGGAATTAACCTGATATTATGTCATTCAAGGTCACCAAAATGAAGGCTGAATGGGAAGAGCTCTAGGACCTTTCAAGAATGGGCAATATGATGGCAGATTAAAATTCAACAATTGCTTTCTATTTAAAAAATGTTAATACATGCAAACTGATACAGATGCTTTGCCCAAGCGTTTTCTCTTTAGCCCTTGCTACATCACCATAAAACTAATGTTCTCTGCCAATATCTAGAACCTGTAGGTACTTCTGGTAAACAAGAATAAACAGCTGACCGCCTAAAAACAAGGGTTTTCTTTGCTGGCACCCTCAGTTTGACAGACTAATCCCTTTTCTGCTAGGAATGCAGCCCAAAGCCTTGTAGAGACCGCTGCCTCTGGAGACAGAGGGACTCCATTTTTGTATTATCCTGTCCTTCAATTGCTAGGGCTGAGGGCAGTCAAATATCTATGGATTATGCATGTGCCTTAAAGTATTATAGGGGATGCTCAGAAAGGAGGGAAAAAATTGCAGGAATACAAAAATAAATATATGAATATAAAAGGGTAACTATTTTTCAAAACCCCCTAGTGGTTCAGTTTGCAATACACTATCTAATTGCATATGAAATTTAATTAAATACAGAAATATGTTGTCCTTTTCATTACTGAGTACTCTTAGAAAAGAAAAGTCAGTGCTTAGGTGTAAAAATGTAAACATTAAAAACTAGTTATGCAAATTATTGCAAGAAAGGAAACTTCACAGTTAACTTCTTAGTTGAACAGGATAGTCTAGCAATGTTAACAGGAAAAAAATGCAGATAGAAAAAAAAACCTAAAGCACTTATCTTTAGTGTAAAAATTGTTAGTTGATTAAAATGTTATTTAAATGAAACATTTAAGTTTGAAGCTATTACCTTTTAAATAACTTTTTCAAATACAGCTTGATTTAGGCTTGTACAAAACAGCAAGCTTTTGAAGCATTCTGATTTCAAAGGTTTGATTTCAGAGGAAACAGTTGCAGTGAATTATTAAAATTTACTGTAAGCACTTGAATAAATTAATATAGATTTGTTTTGATAGAAGTAGTTGAATTTTGGCAGGGACAATAAGGATATGCTGATTTGCTTCTATAAGAGCTAATGCTGATTCATTTGAGATCTTCACAAGACTTTTTATGTAATCTTTCTTGAAGTATTATATTTTTTTCGTACAATGTGGTATAGTTTATTTTAACTATGAATGGATGATGCAATCTAATAAGAACATATTCCACATGAAATGGAACCTTGGGGGTTATTTTATTGTATTCTTGCTTTCCTGAAATTATGCCCACTTTCTGTTAGGTTCCCTGTTTCTGTTAGGACAGAAAGCACGGCTGGAAAATGCCCCTGGTGGTGCATGCCCCTGCCACCTCCTTTCCTTATTCCACACTATGTTTCAGAAATGCTCTTTAGGCCGTGGCCTTGACAAATAACACCTGGGCTGAGCTCCTCCTGAGCCTGTCAGAAACACTGTTCCCAGGATCTAGTGCTGTCTAATGAGCTCCTGGTTTTTAACAAACAGCTTTGGTAACTTAATTTGCTTGATTAAATAACAACCCAAGTGGAACAACACTTCCGTTCTCGAATTTTCAAAGGTTAGCAACCCAAATTGCAGCCAGGATGGAAAATTATGATGACTAAATCCAATGCTCTTGCAACCTATTGAACAGCAGTTCTAAGTGAGACCCTTTGAGCTGTCCTGGAGTGCAGTGGTTTGTGACTAGCAGTCCCTCTGGGTGGGACCTCTCAGAGATAGCTAACTCTCAAGTTTGGCATACAGGGATGACTGCCACTGAACGATGACCACAGATACGATGGCAACAGAGTGTGGTTGATATCCCCACTCCTTGAGGCTCTACTTTTCTCCCATTGAAAAGATGCAAAGATGTGAGTACTTCACTGAATTTGACCGTGTATTTGACTCATGCATACTCTTTTAGGTCTGTGTGGGTGTGAGTGTGAATATGCTATAGGAAATGTATTATAAATGTTGCTGTCTTAGATTCTTAATTAAGTTAGATTCATAAGTAAGATAGGCCTATAATTGTGTTACTGTTGTGCTTATAGTAAATTCTATAAAAACTTTTGTTAAATTGTTTGAATTAGCCTATAAATTAAATACTGTTGAGTGCTGTTAAAACCTTTAGGCCTAAACCACTGGTCAAGTTCAGGGCTAGGTTTGGCAAGGGGATCCACTCTGAACCTTGTGACTCTAGGGAGGGTCTCTTTTATTCCTTTTTAGGCTTAACCTTTTCCATCTTCTTCTTTTTTTTCATCCCCAGCCTCCAAATAGATCTCTTTTGGTTGATTTTAGTTTTAGATAGATTGATTTTTCTCTGTGTGCTTTAATCATCTAGTAAGTAGTAGAATGAACTTTGACAACGAATTTTGCCACTCATTTCCAACAAATGGTCAGAGAGATTATTCTTTCCACTCTAGCATAAATGAGTAAATGTTGGAAATATTGTAAGCAAAGCTGAACCTCAAAACTGTAATGGTTTCTCCAACACAAATAATTAAATAACTCAATATTACCTAAGAATGGAATTTTTTCTAGAAGAAACCTATGACTACTGTCTTTAGAAATACTAATTATTTTTCTAAAAAGCAGGTTATAATTGGGTGGTACATGTTATAGCAGACATGAAAATCTTAGCAAACTCCTTTACTTCACAGCTTGAGCTTTCATCTTGAGGTGGTGAAGCTGAAAATTGTTCTTTTTCTCTAGTGAATTATCAAAGATATGGAAGATCTCATCACGATAGACTAACACAAATGTTATCTGCTAAATGACTAACTTTCACACAGTTTCTAAGCTTTGATGTGAATTTATGCAGCCGGTGTGGACACCTTAATGAAAGATGACTGGTGTTATATCTCTGTACTTTAGCAAGTAAAGGCATGTGCTAGAGACCAGAGAGCATGCTATAGACCAGGGCTAATCATGACTTTCTTTGGTATCAAATAATTCCCATATAGAAACACACCATGCACTAAACATCTGTCACAGGAGCTGAAACCGACACGAAGACACTAAGAAAGAAGATTTAAAGATACATATTATCTAGGAGAGAATGATGCTGTTGAAAAATAACAGGCAGAGTAGCAGCCATGGTGTACAGACGTCATAGAAAAGTGGATTTTACCTGGAAAATTATATTGAAAACATACTGCCAATATATAATGATGTACAGACTTTTAAGAGGCTGGAACACTATGATATTTTTCAAAGATGGGGTTCAGCCTTAAGGTTTTATTCCATACTACTGAAAGCATTAATTTAAGTACTGCATAGAAGACTTTTATTTGTCCAATTATCATTGTCATTTCAAGTGTAATTTTGATACATACAACAGTTAAACAATTTTCTGGAAACAGTCAGAATTAGGGAAAAAAGAACGATTAGGGCTGATATTATAGAACCATAGCATAGATTGGGTTGAACAGAAACTTTAAAGGTCATCCAACCCCCATGTAATGAGCAAGGACATCTTCAACTACATCAGGTTGCTCAGAGCCTCATCCAGCCTAGTCCTGAACATTTCCACAGATGGGATATCTACAACTTCTTTGGGCAACCTCTTCTAGTGTTTCACCACCGTCATGGTAAAAAATTTTTTTCTTATATCTAGGCTGAGTCTACCCTCTTCTAGTTCAGAACTATTACGCTTTGTCCTGTTACAGCAGGTCCGGCTCAAATCTTTGTCTCTAGCTTTCTCATAAGCCTTATTCAAGTACTGGAAGGTTTCAGTGAGGTCTTCCCAGAGCCTTCTCTTCTCCAGGTTTAATAACCCAAATTCTCTCGTCTTGCCTGGGTGTCCTTGAGAGCAGCTTTCCAGAGGGTCCAGTGACTGACTCCTTGAAGATCTGAAAGTTTGCTTTCCTAAAATTCAGGACCTTGACTTTACTATTTTACTCCACAATGATATTGCAGTTTTTCTCTCTTATTACAGGTCTTTAACAGACCTGTGTTTATTTCCTTTTTGAATGAATAAGATGCAATGACATGCAAAATGGATGGTTTGCATTGGATTTCCTTTCAAGGTTTTCCATCTCCAATTAGAGTTTACAATGAAATGTGGAATAGCGAATTTAAAAGCACTCTTGACTTTTTTATTGACTTTTTTCTCAGGTTAATATTTTATCTATTAATATGACTAAAAACTAACTTAAAAATCCTCACATTATATTTTATTTAGACTTAGGCAGGGCACCATGACTAAACAAGGACATTATGTTCTACTTGAAGTTTTACTGAGAAGTTCAGCAGAATTTCTTTTAAAGTCTTTTTTCATGCTAAACATACTTTTCTTGTGCTTTGTTGAACTTTTGAAAAGCCTGGTAGAAACAGGCAATTTTTGTTTCAGCTTAAATATATGCATGTATGTTCACAACCATTTGCTATAATGAAGACTTCAATGTCTTTATATTTTGAAAAACTAGAAGACCTTTCCTCCTTTAAACTGCACAGCTCAACCTTACTGTGGTGTATCCTTCATATTTTTCTAGAGTTCTTCCCCAACCTTCTCTATCTTTACTAAAAAGAAATAATAAAATTCCTAACCAGGAAAACCAGATAACACCAGCAATTCTGAATAGTAACATAAACTGTTAAAATCCCCTCCACTTCAGCACCAAAATGCTGTAATCATTTATGTTTCTAAATAATAATGGCATTTTTTTTGATAATATAAATCAGATTAGTTCATGTTACTTTTCAGACTTTTCAGGTAGACAAGGATTAAAAGACGACCTTTAATGTTTCTTTCTCTTCCAGCTTTTCCTAGATTTCAGCAACTTATGCTTTCAAGATGGAGTTTTTTGTTTTGTTCTTAAATATTTGATTCCCATCGGAACAAAAGGATTCTGTCATTTGCAAGATACTTGCTTGTGTGACCTTCAGAGCTGTGTCTCCAATTTCTTCCTAGCCTCTTGGTATATTTAGCCTGCAGTCTTCTGGGACAATGATGACCTACATACTTCTCGAGTACAAAATAACAAAATAAGGTGCTACACTCAGTTGGAGTCTAAATACAACTGCGAAAAAATGAAAAGAATCTAAATCAACCAATAATATAGACCATATTAAAGGCTATAAAACAGGGAAAACTTTGGCTTGTTCTAATCTTCAATGGCAGATTATTCTATATAACAATCTCCATAATTTATGCTTTGTCAGAAGCTCTCACATGCTTTCCCCTGGATTTATACCTCTAAGCTTTCCAAATAGAACCTATTAAAGTAACCAGTATGGAAAAAACAAAATTAATCTATACCACAATTCTTACTTGTCATCCTATACTCCAAAAGAAAACATTATTCTTTTTCACATTAGTAAATTTTCCTTGAAATTCCTTCTTCATAAATCCACGACATGCTAAGCATTCTCCAAAGTAATTGGATCTTAGAGCATGAGCTACAGGAATAAAAATACATGAGAGTGCAGACTTAAGTAACATGAGATTTTTTTCATTTTTATTTTTTTAAAAGCAAACAAGAGAGAAGCAAGTATTTAAACATTTTCAACTTACCTTTCACTGAACTTCCTGTTTCTTAAAATGGACGAGGTATGCACAACAAAAGTCTATATGAAGATGGGTAAAAACAAAAGATTTGGATCCTCTTGAGTGCCTTAATGTGGCTTCAAAATGCCATATAGCAAAATAAAATTATGCTTCAGTGCAGCACTGGTCAAATGAGAATTTAGAGAAAAAACCTTATAATTTTTTTTTAGCACTGTTAATTGCAGCTTTCCACAACAATACATTTTCCTGAATTGTCTTAACCAATGTTTATATCATGGATCAAGCATGGTAGAAACACTAATTATTTTTTTCCACACAAAATTATATTATGCTTTTCAAGCCATATATATGTTGTCTTATCTCTCTTTTTTTTTTTCTTGTTCCTTCATTATAAACCATTACTTCTGTTATGTACTTCAATTTTCTTCTTACTTGATGCTTAGGATGAAAGTTATGTCATCTAAGTTTTTGCAATCAAATGTCCAGTCTTATTACTGATTAACTTTCCCAGTATAGTTAGCCAGGAAAAGTCACTTCCAAGGAGACATCCATCCCCTGCCAAGATGGGAATCTTCCTCAAGTCTTAATTTTCTCCACCACTTACCACACCGAGACTTTGGTACCTTCACTTCAGGTAATTTGCATTAGCACAACTGCAGCCTAACCATCACTTCTGCCCCTTGCTCCCATTTCATCCCTTCAGGAAACAAACAGATTTGAGGAAACAGAAATCACAACAGAAAACAAATCACACACACAATTGTGTGGGGAATATGGCAACCTGAGTTTTGCCTAGCTTTTAGAACACTGATTTTCACTAGCAAATAAACTCTAGTACTTGAAAATGTGTCCAGACCCAGTCTTGAAAGGACCTAATCTCTTCAGATCTTCAGAAGTAATTATTCTAGGCTGGTAGGAATTTATTACAATTTTTTTATGTTTGTTTCCTAGACAACTGTGAAATAGTGTCCTGTTGGCCTTCCAAGAGTGGTTAACTACACTTTAATCTGCTCCTGGTACTCATGTGCCTCTACAACTGAAAACACAGTGAAATTGGTAGAATTAATCATTTGCTAAAGTAGAATACCTTTCTGACTGCTTGCAAAAATAATTATTCTCATACATTGCTTTCATATACAATTTGTAGTATAAATTGTAGCAAGTTATTTTATTGATATTTATAGATAAATAAGACAAACAGGGAAGTCCACCATTCTACCTTGTTATGCATTGAGTTGTCACTATTAATGTTGCAATATATCTGTTGCTCTATCTATTCTAAGCCTTTTTAGCTTCAGAGAAATATTTTTGAGACATTTCCACAGACATGAGAACAAAGTAGCAGATACACATGCTTAATTTTCAATGGAATAAAATTATCTACAACATGAGCAAGACTTTACAGATTTTGCCTCTCCAGAGGCTTGTCATCATAGATAAGATTGCTAACAGCTGTAGATATTAATTTCAAGTGAAGGAAAGGGGCTTTCTCTTTCGGTAATAAAGTCAAGGTAGTCTAGTCAGCAATTCTCCTCGATCCCACTAGTGGGGCATCAGTGAGTGGCTGTGTGGGGCTTCATTGCTTGCTGGGGTTAAACATGACAGTCCTTTTTAACACCCAGAGCAGAGCACAAAGAGTTCAAAATAATGACAGATTTGTAATCCAGCATTCTCTCCAAGCCTTAAGTAGGCTATCTTGTTATATCAAATATTTTTTTTTCTGCTCACTGTGGAAGACTCTGTCATACCTGACTCAAAGTTTCATCACAGAAGCAATTTTTGTCAGCTAATAACTGAAGCCCCTTTTTCAGTTCTATACTGTGAAAATTAAACCATTAGGACATTCATTGTTTTTGCATTTGTGAATATGCAGATGTTGGCTAATATGCAAAAATTACATACTCAAGTCTGAATTAATGAGCTTACACCAGCTTTTACCATCCTTAAGAAAAGCTCATATAATTTTATATATATATATATATA
>WBMZ01014175.1:157446-195464 GCA_013400975.1 Atrichornis clamosus | reverse complement strand
ATATATATATATATATATTTCACCTAGGGTACAGTTAGATTAGCAATTTAACCTCAAATTATTGAAAAACCCCAACATTTGGGTAATGCCATTTCATTCTCTTCTGAGAAGGAGAAAAGTATACAGAAATTGAAATTATTGGAAAGACCCTTACGAAAAAGTACACGGGACCGCTTTCTTCTATTGCTCCTCCATATTATCCATTACTTTGCCAACAGCATTCATAATTCTTTAAATGGCAAATGGAATTAACAGTAAATTTAGAAAAGCATTAACTAGTTTAAGGATCTTTCTTCTTCAGGTTATTTTGTCTCATATCTAATCTCCGTAAAGAAGAGCAAATACTAGCATCTTGCTTTCATAACAAGTAGCAGAGATAAATGAAACTCAGACGTGTTTGGAGCTTGAGGTCATATTTTATATGCAAACCCTTCACAAAGAAGCTGCAGATGAAATTGTCATAGGAAACTAAACCTACCCAAGAGCAGGTGGAGTACTATTGAAGCATATCTCTTATGCAGAATGTGGAAAATGTGCAATTATGCTACAATCTTTCCTCACTTTAGAATGTTTCATCAATAAACCTACACATCTTGATATCTATCAACCCAGAAAGAATTCCAAAAACCCTTCTATAAGAAGAGACTTTTGTATACTGCCACAGATGGGAGAGCATGTTCTCCACAGTCAAAACACCTCCTACAATCATCTTTTATCTTGTGAATATAAAAATGGTAGGAGATGAATGTAGCCTCTAAGGAAGCTATCAGAATGAAGAAAATTATCAAATCAGATGTTTATTTTTTTTCATATGTTTATGAATAAGAGAAGCATGAAAGAAGCAGCTGTAAGTAAAAAGTAGAAGTAAAAAGAGGGGAAGATATTGAAAACATTTTAGTTCATATTTATTAAAGAAAAATCTAGTAAAAGCTACTGAAAGATGAAGGTCTATTTTGAACCAGTATTCTGATAACAAGGTCTTGGGTTTTCTGATCCATCCTGTAGACACTGTTGTGTTTGATATTTGTGGCTTGGCTTTCCAGGTTGGACATGCACCTTTACAAATTTCTGGCTTACACATATACATTCTGCTAAAGGTTAAGTTGAATTCAGCGGAAACCTTTCAGAGAGTGGAGTTTCAAGGATTGGGTGCGCTGTCAAATTTTTGCACCCAGGTCAGGGTGTCTGGCCTGAAGACATTTAAATATTAATCAAAAAATTACTTCTTGATTAATGAAACACAAAAGTACATATTTAAATGAAAACAAAACAAAAGGCTCTCTTTTCTAGAAAGGGGTGAGAATGATGCCAGATGAAATTAAAAATCCACTAAGAAGTTCAAAGCAACTATGGGTTGATCTTGTAACCATGACAAAAGGGTACAAAGGAGCAGTGAAGAGACCCCAGAAACAGGATGCTGTAAATCCTTATTTATTTGAGAATAGAGTATAAAGTTAAGTAATAACCTTGTTATAGCTGATACTATGACCTTATAACCTAGAGTTACCTTAGATGTTTATAATACTAAAAAACACAACTCCAGGGAAATTTGTATATGTAAATGATAATATAATGAACTGGACCAAGATCAGCATTAGAAATTTTGTCATGGGTGTGAGTGATCAAGCATGGGTGTCCAAACACCTGTGTTTGTGAAAGAAACCTGCTTTAGAGACAACTGGACTGTAATGTAGGGGGCTAGACTGAACCACATGAATAGATGTGGAGGCAATTCTTCTGTCTCAGGAAATCAATTGTTTTTGGAAGACATTTTCTTTTCCTCACCATTTTCATATTTCTTGCAGAGGACGAGATAAGGTGAAAGAGATACTACCACCAGTCTAATATTTCTGCAGGACAAGTCAGGTGATGTTCCAATCCCCTTTTACTTGAATGCTCAAATAACCTGCTCGTTTTGTCCCTTTGATTGACTACAAAGCTGTTCCCTACATCTCCCATCCACTGCAGAAAATCTCTTTATTCCTCCCAAAGCTTTATCCCAGTTTGTTTACCACAAATCTCCAAGTTTCAGTTTTTCCTCTGCTTTACTCTCCTAACTATACTAAAGTTACCACTTCCTTTCCTTTCAATTCTCCCACCTATTCCTTTTTCCCCATTTCCATGTTCCCTAACACAGACTCTCTGTAACAGCCAAAGCTGCTGAGCTGTCCTTGCTTGTTCTGCCTCAGCCGCCTCCATTACTGCAGAGCCCTTGACACTACACCTCCACAGCAGGCATCTGCTTTTTCCTGGGCACCACACCTGGTGCACCCCAATCCTCTTCCAGACTTGAGCACTGGACTCATGCTCTGAAAGGCATTGCAGAAACTTCAGACACAGGCAGAACAACCTCCCAAGGTGACATTCTGAGGGCAGAAAGGACAACACATAAAAGGATGTTTTCTGACCTGCTCTCCTTCGTTTTTATCAGTTAATTGAAGTGCTGTAGAGACCACTTTGCAGCAGTTTCAGGGCCCTCTTGACTCAATGTAGACATATTGGTTATCAGTCTTTGCTCCTTCCTCCTTCCTGCCACTGTATGGCCACTGTTAAGAAAATAAAAAATAGCAGCTAGACATTTACTGCTTCTATTCCATTTTCAACTGCTTGTAGAAGGCCATGCAAGGAGACCACTGATAATTTACTCTCTTCTAGGATACAAACGCTGAACCACAGTTTGGCCTGGTACAATTAGTATTGGAGTGTACCACAAAGGATTTACAACAATACATTTTAATTAATCATTCTCCAGAGTTTCAGATGGAATTAATACTACACACAGCCACATTTGGAATTATTTTTAAATCAAGTGTGCCAATATACCATTTTCCCCTCATGCAGTCATTGAATTTGGCAATAAAGCTGGATGAATTTTTGCCAAGGTGATTCATTTTATCCATACCTCTAATTCTATTTGGACAATTAAGGGGAGAGGTGGAGGCAGTTCAACAAGTCAAGAGGATTTTATAAATAAAAATTCGTCTAGTTTAATGGAAAGCATTAGCTACCAAGACAAATGATATAAATAGGGAGCTAATGTTTGCTAAAGAAAAAGAAAAACAAAACCTGACCTTTCTGCAATTATGCAGGTTGATTTGCTGGATGGGAAAAATGCAGAATCTGGAATGAAACCGGAATGTGAATTCAGAGTCACAAAATCCAGGCACACAGAACTAGTAAATAAATTCTGCTACTCCAAGACAACAAAGACTATACCTTGAGCCCAATACATACAGAGAGACCACACTGGTCTTTAACTTCAGGTATTTCCCATTATGCTATTTTTCCCAGGTTCCAGTTACAAAGTGCACTAGGCTACATTTGGTAGGGTGATCAAGGACCTTTGATAACAATCATTAGTTGGTTTGAGTCAACATAACAGTGAGCTCTAATTTAAGCTCTATTTATGTTTATCTTTACTCTGCTATTTATTCTTCTAGCAAAACATCTGTGTTGTGAAAACTTCATGAACTTTTTGCTATAATAAATTTTATCTCTCTAAGGGTTAATATACATTCCCCATTGCAAGAAATCAGAGCAGACCTCTGTACAGACTGAGCCATACATTCTTTAGGAAAAAAAATAGCACTGAAAATCAGCAGGTGTTTAGATTTACAGAGGGTGCACAATTTTATATTTGTCTTTTAAAAGATGAAAAAAAAAATCACCACTTAGTTTTCCTTCAAACACTTAATAAAGTATTTAGTGCTAGAATTGTTATTCTAGCACTGCTCTAAACAAGCAATCCTAGAATAATAATTAACTTCCTTGACTTTATTGATACAGCACCACAAATCAAGTGCAACGTTGTCAAACTGACCTGAGAAAACATTTTTATATTTGTTTTTCCAATGTTATAAGTGATGATTCTCCATATTTTGCTCGACCCATTCATTTTCACCAGAAGACATTTGAAGGCAAATCTAATCATTTACTGAGTCATATTTAAAATAACTGTGAGACTGATTTTCCATTGTCCTGAAGAGTGTATAGTCATTTAGATGGTGCAGAATGGTCCCACTTCAGCAATCTACCCAAAGTACATGTCTGACTAAGTGTGTGAATCGTCCCATTGATTTCAGAGGGAGTACTTACATCTTGAATGAGAGGCACACTTGGAAAAGACAGGCTGAATCAGAGCTGGAGCAGGGTTTCGTCTCTCTCCAGCCCGGATACTGGCACTTCACACCACACACCCACCTATTCATAACAGCAGCCTAGGTTGAGTGAAAAGGTGACCAGACTGATAGTTCCAAGTCCCAAACACAATAACCCAATCTACAAGGGGCCGTCAGACAGAAGCAGTGCTCTTTTAGACAGATAAACACCGTTACTGTACCTGGTGGTATGTGCATGCTAACTCATCTCTATGCAACGCCATTGTATAAAACCTCTAAATGCACAAAATTGTACAAAATCAGTGAGCTAAATAAATAATAGATTGAAAGAAAAATTGCAATATTTTACATGTAACGTATAATATTATATAACGTTATATAATATTAACGTGAGATATAGAAACTGCTCAAATATGACTAATCTTAGATTATATCTTTGGAACAGCATTTCCGTGTTCAGAGCATGATTATTCTGTTTCTACAACCAAGGTTCCTGGGGATGCTAAAGCTAAACACCATTGTGTATCTTAAACAGACTGAATTATATATCAGATGGTTTTGTTTTTCAAATTTGTATGTAATCAGCAGTGTTCACTAAATTTAGATGCCAGTAATTCTTACAAGATATACACAAAGACCAAAGACAAATAAGGGGTTGGTAGGTAAAATTTAAAGATATTCTAACAACTGAATCTCTAATAAGCAATACTAGTAGCATTTTACAGTTTGATTTGCTCCATAGGTTAGTTACATTTCTTTCAGTTTCTTTTTATAGGTGCTTTGAATTCATTTCATATTAAACAGGACATAGATGGAAAGAACTCTTAAAATAAAACCTCATTAAATGTCTGCATTTTGAAAGTATATATATTTATTTAAATTAACTTTTAACTACTATTCTTGTAAACAAGGAAAAGTTTAGAGTTCTAGGTACATAAATGATGTCTTAAATAGAAGTTCTGTTTACCTTTCCATATAATGAAGTTGCACTAATACGCACAGATCTAACAAATAGCTTTGACAGTCTCAGCTCTTTTAATATTATTCTCCACACTCCCATCTGTCTTTTGCCACTTGTTCCACCACAGAAGGATATTTTGCTGCTTTTATGTCATGACCTAAGCTCCGCAGGACTGAAAAACAGAACTCTAAGTTGGCTGTGGATCGTCTGGGGAAGGATCTCTGCTTCCATCTATTGGTGAACTGCTGGAAGAGAGCAAGAAGGCCTTACTCATTGCCCCACTTCCTCTATTCTCTGTTGGAGTTTTCTGCACAGAAGTCCGATGGGCCCAGATTACCCTTTTGCCTTACACCTGTGCCATGGAAAAATGAAATGAACGTGCAATGGTGCCTTCTGAGTGAACTGGTAGTGTTCTCCATCTGCTGTGTATTAGATCTATCAATCTTACAGTCAGGCAGGCAACCCAAGAACACATCTTATGGCACAGTCCAGACACCAAAGTATTGCCGAGGAACAGCAGGCAGGGTCCCTGGGACCAAAATCACAAATAAAGGCAACCCCATAGCAAATTACCACACAGAGGCAACAGTACCACATACAATATACCTGTAAATGTAACACTCTTCAGGAGACAGACACAAAGAAATGCACTACATAGACTTACCCCAAGCAAAATAGCCAAAGAAATTTAATATTCCCGATTTTTTTAAGTGGGAACAGAAGTCAGTGAATTGAATTCAAGAACTGCTACGCATTTAATCCTCACTCTTCTTGTTCAAACCTTACACCAACTTAGTATTGGCATATGTGCAATCAAAAGGTCAATAATATTTATTTCTTAGTAGTACACATAGTCACTTCATTACATGTTGCCTTTTCTCATATTGACTCTTCTCATATGTATTATTGTCTCTTAACATCTCCCTTAATATTTCTCTATTAATTTTATTAAATATTCTATTTTCTATGTCTCTTCTGCATATTCTTCTTTATCTATTCCACTTGAATTGTCATTTTCCCGTCTCCCTCAGTATTTCCTTCAATCTTGTAACCACTTGTCTATCACCCTCTTTTGTCCCCTCAACTCACTGTTGGTATCTTTTGTTTTGTTCTTCTTGGCATTAGTTGTCTGCTGTTACAAGAATGTCCCTTCACATCTTCTCTCCTTTGAACCCCTCCCAATATATCTTCACTGGTTGGGCCACCGTGTTCACTTCAAACCGTCACCCACAAGGGCAGTAGAAATCTTTCTATTGCCAGCAAAAGACTCTCTCAAAAGTCTTCATGAGGCACGTGGATCTGTATTCAAGCTAGTGCTACACACTAAATTAGACAGAACATTCCTACCATCTGTTCAGAGTAGCTGTAAAGAGTTGCACAGATGACAGCTTCACTGCACAACAACAAATTTTATTGGTCTTAGTAGCCCCAGAGACTATATTACACAGTGAGCACCATCTACTGGCATCCAATTATTTATACATGTACATAGATATAAAGCATTTCTCTATTTCTGAATCTAAAAACTTTCTGCTTTAAAGAATTATATTTTTTTTAGCAAATCTGCAATTGGTTTTCTGTTCAGATCACTGCATGGTAATAGCTACATTTCTGGATGGAAGAGAAAAAAACCCCTAGATATTTAAAAGACATTATTTTAAATTAATATAAACACACATGTAATTTAACACACACAATTTGTAGATAAATACACATACTAACACACACATATTAATGGTAATCTTGGCTTTAAATCATCTCTTCTTTACTTTTATCGTAGGAAGCCTACCTTAACACCACAGTAATAACTTCAGATATTGCAGCATGAATATACTTTATTGATATTCTGAAAATCTCTTAACTACGGAAAGACTCCAAAGGGGGAGAGATTTTGAAATACAAATTTAATTTGAAGAAGTATTTGGTACATATACATCAAAGGAAGAGCTGGACAGGAGTTTTCTAATTGGAATGATTATGTAAGAAATGCACTTTTCACAAGCTTAGAATGATCTGAAGGAAGCTTTGATTTTCTTCTAAGACTTATACTTTCTGTATAGTAAAAAGCAAGAACCTATTGTTAGAAAAGGATTCTATTGTGTTTCATTTTCTTCTGATTCAAACCATATTATTTCATGCCATTCAATTAACATAGGTAACATCAAACTGACTTCACCAGTTATACTTCATTACATAATAGAAGTGGTAGAGTTTGAATTTGAAGATGTTTGGGGTCTTTTTATTCTCGGTTGCTATTTTTCACTCAGTTGAAAAGTTGAGAGTTCATTTAAAAGGAACAATATTTTAAGAGTAGGAATATACAAGAGTTTTAGTCCAATTTAACTAATGGAAAAGTTAGAAAAAACTCTCATTTAGATCCTATGCCTTCCAGAAATATAAAGTTTGCACAGAATAAGGTCTTCTCTTTCAATTTCTTGTATAAGGAACACTGTCAGGGCTATGTCCATTCTACACTAGTTAACTGAGCATGCCCAGGAACTTCCCCTAAGTACAAGTAGCATGGAGTAGCCTGTTGGATTAATACTATTGAAAAATTAGGATCAAATTCTCTTACTGTCCTCCATAGGGATTGCTGCAGGAAACTGAACATTGGGAACAGCCCTTCAAGTGAAGTAAACTTCAAGCTGTGCCAAGAAACTGTTCAGGATTTGCTTATTTATATTTAGGGAATATAGGAATAGTTTAACAGAATAGAAAATCATATTTCAGTGCCTAGAAATGCTTGTTGGTTAATCTACTAGCATAGACACAGCCTTAGACTTTTAAATAGTGAAACTAATCCTTGTGGCAGACTGATTGAGATGTACTTCTCAAAGCTGCATGTTATGCCACAGGAAACCTAGAAACTCATATAAGGTGCACTAATTATCTAATTTAAGGCATATAAGGGAGATCTACAGTGTTGTTATTCAGTATTAAGGAAAAATTACGTCATTGTCCTTGACATCATTGACATGTATATGCCAATCATCAAATTAATTCATAGCAGTGGCTCTAGACTTTATAAATATGTATCACAAAAGAAATACATTCAAGGATATTCCCCTGATATTCAACACCAGTTAAACTGTGAGTTTCAAACTATTTCAGCAAATCATCTAAGATTAAGAGATAATAACACATAACAAAATAATTCCATTAAAATTATGGTAGTAACACATTTGCTTAATTAAATACTTTTACATACTTTTAAATGGGTAGTAGCGCTGAAACATACATAACCTTAAGTCTGACCAAAGAATTCTATGTATTTTAACATACTATCTGCTCCAGAACTTTAAAGGCCACAGTTAGGAAATAATATCAACACAGCAAAGTGGCACCATAACCGCTGCCTAATTTTCTTAACATTTGTTTCTGAACACAGTATTTCCAGAGCAAAGATTAGGTTTCCACCATAAATGCCAGTTATCCACTGAACCTTGAAGACTTCTGTGGAACAATATGCACAAGGACATTTGGACTAGGACCGTGTTATCCTTATAGCTGCAGTTTACAGCTCTCCTTTCCCCCTGAATTGAGAAAATGAGTTAGGGTTAAACCCTCTCCTGGCATACTATCCTTACGAAATTTCCCTCAGCATAAAATATTCTTTTAAGTAAAATGTTTGTTGGTCTAAAAAGCTATTTAATTATACTGCATTACACTGGATGAATGCAAATGAATTACCAAAAACATTACCGAGCTTTAGCAGTTCTATCACTTGTGCCAAAAGTAATGAAGACTTTCCATTTTCAACTTTAAGTTTACAAAGGGAAATCACAAATGGACATATACATTTTATATCATATCATACCTTTCTCAATTAGCTAGTGAGAACAAGCTTTCCCCAATCTGATAGTTCTGAAGATTTTCTGTCCCTGCTTCCACATAAGACTCTATGTGTGCTTTTAAATTGATTTTTACATGCACCTCAAAGCTCTGGCAAGGCACATTTTAAAAATTGCAATAGAATATACATCAATATTTAAACACATTAGATACTCTTGAACTTTTACCTTGAGCAGTTTTTTTTCAATTTGCATAAAGATTTATTTCTTTAAAGATTGAGAAGAGACAGGAACATGAAGATACACACTCTAAAAACAGGCATGCTTAATACTTACTTTAAGGATCATTTTAGATAGATAAAAAGTTTCAAGTTCAGGACTTGAACTAAATGGAATATTAAGGGCAAGTGCCTCAGTAAGTGCAATACATACAAGAAACAGAAAACAAAGAGAATTATTTTATGAAAGTTTCACCTTCTAAATTCCCTCCAAATGTTTTGCATCTTTGCAAATTTTTTAATTTGAAAACTGCACTTCACAGTTTTCTTTCAAAGTTTCTGAATGAAGAAGTAGACTTTCTGTGAATATGAAAAACTAAAATCAGTTGAGAAGTCCTCCACCTGCACCCCAGGGGCACCATTGCCTTAGCTAATAAAGGCTCTTGCTGGTCAGGTATCTTAACGAGATGCCTGAGCAACAAGAGGCTAAATTCTACTTCTAGCTCTACTACTTGCCAAAATTACACAAGTGACTCCTGGCACTTCCTTGCCCTTTCTTCATCTACACATTGTCATCTCCACTTGGACTGAAGTGGCTCTGGAAATGCGAGATTTCTGTGGATTGACACTATATAAATAATGTCTCATGAGCCTTAGACATGAACATTAAAAATACCCCTTGGTATTACTCATAAGAAATGACTGCAATATTACTTGATATAGAATTCTCATTTAGTTTCACAAAACAAATATTTATGTAACATCAAACATATATTGTTAAAAGGGAGAATCTGACTACTTTTTGTAAGACTGTTTTTACAGCTATGATCAATTCAAATCTCCCACAATTTTTATTGCCAGTACACTCAGCAACAGACTTGTTCTTCCTGTTGGAAGTTACAAGATGTCACCACGAAAAGTACTTTCCCCTACCTCAAGACTGATAGTACAGATTCTAATGTTTATTGTCAATAAACTAAAGACGGCTGCTGATTTAACTTGTGTACCTCAGAAACCCACAGAAGACAGCAACTTGCGAGAAGAATTTACTTCACTACTGATGCAGGACCACTTCAGATGTAGCTGGAAAAGAATCAATACAAAAACCACAATTAAACAACCCAGTTGTATTACACCAAGTTGTACTTACAACATTGTTAAGCTATGCTTAAGTCACACTATCTGGGGTTTCTACAGGGTGGCAAAAACTGGTTGGTGTTTAGAATAAAGAAATTAAACAATATATGCCAGATGCATCTGAACTGCAGGTCAAGATGTAGTAACAAGATGTACAATGCTTGATGCCCCTTAGCCTCTCAGGGTAGTGACATTAGAAATTAACTTATCACCAACAATTGTCTTGAGGCTGTAAGACGGCAATAGCATTGTATCATTTTATCTTAATATTGCGTTGTTGGAAGGAGAGTGTGATTAGGTAAAGGATTAAAAATTATTTTCTAAATTGCAAAAATGTAAACTTACGAGAAAAGAGACCTTTCTTTCCATTCTAATGTATTGCTTTAAACGCAATCATTCTCAAGCTTGCAAATCAGCTAGAGGACATCCCAGATTTTTGCATGAGAAATCCAGGTCTGTACTCCACAATAAAAATAAGTACATGAGATTAATGAACAACCTAACCCCAGATTTTTTTTATTATTATTACTATTATTTGGTTTAGTGATTAGTTTGATTTTGCATAACATGAAATTCAAATTTACTTCTTTGATCTACAGGTCTGTTATCTCATCACAGAAGCTGGATGCAGAACAAGTTGTTAGCTAGCCGGGTCAATTTGTTTGCAGTCACAAGACAGTTCCCCATAGCTTTTCTAACTATTATGCAGCCCTTAGGATCCAAGACAAAGGGCTTTCCTTATATTCACAACACATATTATCTCTTAGTGTTACAAATTTTCCCCAATGCTCATTGTCTCCTTATTTTCATCTCTCTCCATTTTGTAACAAACCCTGTACGTAACTTAATTTTCTTTGCTTCAGGGTTTGAAAGCTACTTAGTGTAACTTGGCTGTTCTCAGCCAAATGCTGCTAATATTCTCTGTAACCAAATTTCTCTGCTAAAGTGAGCCTTACACATTTTGGACTGAAATTTGTCATTGTTAGGAGTGGATTTTAAAGTAATTTAAGCCTTTAATGCTATTAGAAAACCAAGGCAATTAGAGGTCTAATTAACTTCAATGATTTGTGACTTAGATCTTAGGGATGCAACTTTTTCTAGGTGGCAAGCATAGGATTTGAAAGTATTTTTACTGAAGCCTGTCACATTCCAGGTGTGCAGATTTAGCTTTTTTGAGCAACCACAAGTTTCCAGCTGTCATGTAATCTTTTCTTAATTAAACTTTACACATAAAAATAAGTAAGAAAATCACTGCTATATGTCAAATTAGAGTGGCAAAACCCCATAATATACATTTATAACAAGTGAATTTACTTGAGTGTGAATGGAAAAACCTGAATTCACATTCTGGATGTGTTTGCTGAACAGCTTCCTACCATAAGTGCAACTACTGTTTAAACACCCTAAGTTATAGAATAAACATCAAGTTGAACTGTCTTTGCTAGCACATTAATGTAGAAGGCTTAAGAGTATACAGGATTTTTTATAGCACTTGTAAAAAGTTGGAAAATTAGGCTCACTTAAAAGTGACAGGGAGGTGTAGGACTTCAACACTGATGATGCCAACCAGAATCTAAAATCCCTGAAAAATATGCAGGAAGGTCATAAGCAAATGGATGAATCCTGAATAAATTAAGGCATGTGCAATCCCACAATGTACTAAGGAAAACAGAAGAGATGGAACAAATATTTATGTGACTTATCTATCTTTATGACTGAAACTAATTTGCTTACTGTAAATTAGATGATTGAATGTAAGAACCTAAGGAAATTTGCTTCAGGAACCTCATAGGTAAAGTACATAGCACTAACCAAAATTTAGTTAATTCTATAGCACTAACCATAAGAAATCATAACTGCACTACAAAACATTTTTTGGAAGTGATAGCATATCTTTCAAAGAGTGCAAGTGCAATATCAGTATAAGGAATAAAAATCAAAGCTCAAAATGCAACAATTTATTTCAAAAAGCTCTCTGACTATGTCCTCTTTCCATCACTGATGGAGAAGACCAGACCCTGACTCAGGTGCAGGACCTTGCACTTGACCTTGTTGAACTTCATAAGGTTTGCATGGGCCCACCTCTGAAGCCTGTCAAGGTTGCTTTGGATGGCATCTCTACCCTCCAGCACGTCAACCACACCACACAGCTTGGTGTGATTTTCAGACTTGCTGAGGGTGCACCCAGTCTCACTGCCCGGTTGTTGACAAAAATGTTAAACAACACTGGTCCCAATACCAACCCCTGAGGAATGTCGTTTGCCACATGACTTCCTCTCTGTATACCAACCCTGACAGTTTGTTGAGAGATATAAGTGTTTTAACCCTTCATATTCACCAACTCAATTGTTTTCTTGTTTTGGCTCCACTGAGATCACTTGCAGCAGCAGACCTATAAAAGAGGAGCAGGAAATGTGTGTGAATAAGGCAGATAATGACCCTTCCCTGCTTGCAGCTGTCTTTCCTCATCATGTGCTTCAGCTGAACTCTGGTTCCAGGCATCACACACAGGTCTCTGACTGAGGCAAAGAGCTCGAGTTCCTTCTCAATTGCCTCCAAAAAGCTTGTGCTTCATGACAAAACTAAGCTTACCCACACCAATGTGCACAGTGAGCACAAAGAATCTTACTGGCAACTGGCTCCTAGGGTGTTTGCATATTTACTGATGACTGTGACTGGACCTCCTGCAAAAGACTGAAAGGTTTCTAAAACATGAAAGCCCCAGAGACTATTTGAATAAAAAACGTAAAACTTCTAAAAAGAGAAAATTCTAGGCAATGTGAGAAAACAGAGGACGGCTGACAAGCACTGCACACTGCAACCTTGGAGGGACTCAATTCAGGGATCTTTTTTCAAAGTTGCAGCCACTTCGTATAGCTCACGTCATTTCTAGTGTTGCTGGCTTTCAATTCCCAGTCTGCAGAGGTTTCTCAATATCCATGAGGCTCAGGCTTCAAACTGCAAAGAGAAATTCTCCTCTAGCCTTACCCTTTCAGTTCTTACATACTTTCTATGTTGAGCAAGTTCAGTAGCTTCAAAAAGAAGAGCAATTTCCCACCTCCTTCTAGAGGGTTTTAATAGACTCTCTAAAAGAAACAGGAGCAAACAAAATCAAAGGGATAATAGGCCCGTAAGGCACTTTTAACATGAGTCCCTGCACTACATACCCCTGCATAGCATCAATTTGTAATTAAACTGCACAGTTGGAGTACTATCTAAGACTGGTAGATTTGAATAACTCCTTATTATTGCATTTTCTTCTTACCATGTGCCAAAATAGGATGGACTATCTCATGTAAATTCAAATTATTTCCCCATTACTCCTTCTCCTTCAAATGCTGAGTGCATCACACTAAGTGGCATTCTTTTCCTGCACTACAGCACTGTCAAATATTTTAGCATCCACAATTACTTCAATCCCCGTTCATAGACTGAAATCCTGTTCTGAGACACTGAAATAGCTTTCCATCTCTCAGGATAAATTCTCCAGTCTTTTACTCCAAACAGGATACCTTCTTGTCCATGAGTTCACAAGCAGCTGGTAAAGGATACCTTCACAGGTATCTTGACCAGACAACAGGCTGAACCTGCATGCCAGAGCCAGCATAAATTGCATAAATCTTGCTCAGACTACATGCAGAAGTACAAAGTAGAAAATGCTGCCTTGAACACAGCTTAACTTAAGTTCAGTGAGAGAGCTCTTGCTCAAGCAGGCACAAGTCTCATCTGTAAGGCAAAGGCAGCGAGTTCTGGCAGTGTGTGCCAGGCAGAAGATGGAGCACTCTACTCTGCTCACAGCCCCACAGCTCAGCACATCCCCTCAGCACTGAGCACGGGTGGGACAGAGCAGCATAACACTGCCACTAGTCCCAAATGGGAACGCTGTCTCTCAGCTTTAGATTCCTCCTGCTCCAGGTTCTCATAGGGAAACAGTGAAGCATGCAGAGAGGCTGGTGTCTCCTAGCAGTGGAGAAGAGGAGCATTTCCAGCCAGGCCCAGGCTGGCAGTGCTACTTTGTTCATGGGTTGAAATGCAATTGCTCCAGCAGTGCTCTTCTCTGCTGCTGAGAAGTTCACACAAGCAGCTGCAATTGCAACAAGAGCCATGCTTCAAGCAATCTCTTCTGAGGCCTTAAACAGCAATATAGCCCTAATACACCTCAACTAGAGCCTGCTTACCTGCTGAGAAGATGCTGGAAACACCTTCTGCTCTGTCTTCAGCACCACTTTGTCCACTCTGCAAATCAGAAAAAGAAGGCACACTTCTGACCCTATCCTTCTTGGCACGGGCCCGTTCAGACCTAGGCAAGTGGCTGCACAAAGTCTAAATGCCCACTGACTCCAGAGAGGTCTTCCTCTATGTTCCTGGGTAAAGCAATAAGTCAATCACCAGGAGCCATAACAGATCTGACCATGTCATACCCCATTTCTGCTCTTCACCCTAAATCTGTGGTCTCTGTGTCACTGTATAGTCAGATAACATATGTATTTCTAGTCATGATCAAACCTTTTTTATAAGGCACCAGAATGACTCACAGTTATAAATCCTATTGTAAGGATTCAGTAAGAGATAAACATCTGTGCACTCACAGCCCCTCTTGAAAATATGCAGCTCTACGCTTTTCAAAATGTAACCCACAATAAAAGCCTAAATCACAGCAATTCGTTTAATAGTACTGGGTTTGAGTGATGACTTTTTTTACTCACTTGAAAAACTGGCCAAAAAAAATTTAAACTTATTTATTGCTACAAATGCCCTTGTGACAAAAACCTTACAGACTGCAGAAGCATGCAATTCAATAACCATATTGGTAGAAAGGTTTCTTTATTCATCTGTAACATTTTCCTCCATAGGTAAAGGAGGAGGCTAAATTGCATAACACAATACTGCCTACTAGCTCTGAAAGATGAATAGCATCTAAGTTTACATCAATGTCCAGAATCAGTAGAATACTACAGAAGACTTGAGAATACCTTACTCCTCTTTCCCTACAACATATATTTTTCATTTTAACCACAAAATCTTAAAAAAAATACTGTTTCCAGCAAGTTCTACTAAGACATAAGAATCGGAATTATAAAACTCACAAATTGCGAAAGAATTTATTAGAATTTTCTGTTTCTCCACAGGAAAAATAAAGTTAAATATGCCATGCATGTATCTAATACATATGGTATGGCTGTATTAGGTAAGAGTGATCTTACAGACATCTAAGAAATTTATATTTGAAGAAAAAAGCACAAAGTTAACAACATAGTGAAACACTTATAGCAAATTCTAAATCTGTAGCAGATTATTTCATACATTTTCCTCTGACTTTCCCTTATAATTTTAAAAGTGCTCACTCTCATTCTCCCAGACTGTCTTAGAAGCTCTGTTTAATTGATTTTGAAGGCAGTCAGATATTACAGAATTGTTACAAGGAAATTTCTTCTTGAAGAGGTGTACATGACCAGCAAAAGTGACTTTGCAGCTTTGATTAAAATAACATTGTAAGTGCACAACTCTTTCCTCTGGCTAACAAACAGCACAAGCAAAGAAAAAACATTACATGGTGCCAAAACATGAATCAGGATTTTTCGAAATATGAAAACATTTTAAGCTCATGATCCAATGAAATTCAATATAACTCTCCTATTAACTTCAACTGAATAAGAAACAATTCTGTTATTAGCAAAATCATATTCATGTCTAATACTTGAGCTAAACACTTATGCATTTGCCTTCAGCTGAATTAGCTACCATTATAATACTCTTAATATTCCTCATGAATTGCATAATTGGAGAATCCAAGTGCATTTGCATTTTAAACATGAAACTTAAGTAATATTAAAAAAAATCCTTTCCATGAATAACATAAATTTTAAAGTCACCTCTGCAAAATTCAGTTTTCAAACACTTGCCCTTTTTGTTACTGCACTATTTGTCAGAACAACAGCAGATATTATATAATTTAAGTAATGTAACTGGAAGTATTATGTTGGGGTTTTTTGAGTCAAGTGTGCAGGACAAAATATTCCTTATGAATTTCATGGTAACTTTTCCAGATAAATCAAGCTGAGAAATAATTGTGACAGAAGGGAGGTATTGAAAGATACTGTTTTACTGACTTACCAGGGTACAGATAGTGAATCAACATTTTGTGTTAATGATTTATAAGATGACAAAGAACCTAGGCATAATAGATGTAACAGATATGACTATATAATTTTATGCAAGAATAATCAAAAGTAATGTGCTAATGCAGTAGTGGAAATCTGATACAGAATCTTAGGGTCAGACCGAAATATGATCTGAGTGCTTATGCTATCAAAGAGACTAATACTGGAACTGCTTCATTAAGAGCAATTAAATTACCAAGTTACTAATGGAATTTCCTTGCTGGTTTATCACAGGGCCAAATTCCTGGAAGGATGCAATAACTGATTGCTCTTGGCAATAGTTTTATCATGACTTTGACAGATAAGTAATACATGCTGTATGGGCAGGTCAAGAGTGTTGACCCTGTGGTTGTGACTTCAGTCCATGAAAAAAACTCCAACAAATAGAATTATCCTGTAGCCCAGGCTCTCAAGTGCATATCACAAGGTGAAAAACCAGAAGACCAAGCCAGTGAAGTCAGCTGGACAAAGTAAGGCACTTCAAGGAACTGAAAGGTGTGAAATGTTTGTCCCTTTTTTTAGCTTTTCATTAACAGATAGGAACAAAACTGCTGGATTATCATGGTTGCTGATGGGGAAGATGCAAACAATCGATGAACTTCTAGAAACAAACAATTAAACTACTCCTAAGCAAAAGTGTCAGTCTGAAATTCACACAGAAAAGATGAATTTGCTAAAGTCTGCACCAGTAATTAGAATCACTCCCCAGTACCACTGTCAGATACTAAAAAGCATGTAATTGAACCTGAACTTGGAGAAGTACAGGAAAAACTGGAATGTGAGATTTTAGAGTCTTTTAAGTCCATTAGCTCCACATTTGAGGAATCCTAGTGTATTTTGAATCATTCTCCATCTGCAGTCCTCACTGCCCAGTAGTGTCTGACAGTCAATTTCATTGACTCCTTGCTGAATCTTTACATATCCAGACAGTCAGCTGAAACTACTCTTTAATTTCCATAGGGCATCAAGCACTACACAGATATTTTGCAAACATAAGCTATACCCTCTACTCCCAGCTCTGATGACAAACTGTCAACTGTCCAGGGATTCTGAAAGGCATAGCTTAGTCCACTGTTTATTGCAGGTATAGCTGGTTCATACATGCTTGAAATAATTTTACAACAGTATTCTGCAAAGTCTAAGATTTCCCTTTGATGTAGTATGCAACTATATCTATATATCTTGGGGAAATAGAAGGACATTTGATTTTGAATTTTTTTTCCCTCTCATTCTTCTGGGATTACTTTTTTCCTCTTAAAAATATCAGGAGTCTCAAATTCTGACATCTAGTCATCTTTGGCTAGTATTTAATTATTTGAACATTCACAAGCTAATATTTTATTGTTTTGTTTTCACTTGTTTCAAACTTGAGATAGTATGGCTTTTTAAATTTTACTTTGCCATCTTGTACCTTACAAAAAAAAAAAAATACAACAGACTAATAGATGCAATGATGTTGCAGCTACATGTCCCAAGGTTTGACTAATAGGATGACAGCCAATGCACACAAACATGCACATCATGTACCACACATATGTGGATACACATACACATACACAGCTGGGCATGCAGAAAATGTTACTTTACCAGAACACACACCTAAAAAAACCCAGCACTCCCACAAATGTGAACAGCGCAGCTGGGCCAGTCGTGTTTCTCATCTCCATCTGTTCAGTACTGAAGTCAGCAAGAGAAATATATGCACTAAAGTGAGCAGACAATATGGGTCACTCCAGTAGCTGGCCTTAGACACTCAAGCCTATCCAGTAGCTTCCCCCCAAGTATCTCAAGTCTGCTGGCCACTAGCACCAGGACATAAAGAAGATTTGCAGCCCCACTGCAGCTGATGGTACTTGGATTTCTTCTCATTACACACATATTCACACACACTACATTCATACTCCTCTCACTCAACAATTCTCTCCAGTAAGTTGTCCAGACTGATGACCTTTGCCGTTGTTGACCTTCAGGTTCTTTGTCTTTCTGGGAGCTGTCTTGGATTTATGGTCCCTGCAGCACCTAACTCTCACATCTGTCTCATCATTATTTCACTAGTGCTGTGAAAACCCGGAATATTTCACCCAGGAAAAGAAGAGAGTTTTAAAATAAGACATGACACAGTACAATCACAACCACAGGGCATAAGTGGGTAAATGTGCTGGCCAGCTATCTCCTTGCAGTCAACTGGCCCTTAAGTTTTCTTTTCCATCTACTTTCATGTTCTTGTTCCTTCTTGATCAACCTTTAGTTGTCCCTTTCCCTGCCTTTGTTCCTCCACCTAAGAACTCCATAAACAGTCTCCCACTTAAAATAACCTATAGTAAGTTTTACACACTCCTCAAAACTCTTTCTGTCCCATACTGACTCCCGTATCAGTAACTTTTTGCAGTCTGCAAGGCATTTCAGAAAAGGAGTTTCTTTGATGGAACCCTCTTTGTGGGTCACAGTGGGGAATGGGACTGACTGTTCTCTGATAGCCTTAGGAGAAAGGTGCAAGAATTCCTCCTAATGTCACAAGTCATCTGATCCTCAGTGGGTCTTTTCCTTTGTTTATTATGACCAGACATTAGACATACAAACTAATAAAAGATAAAGGCATTTTAAATTAATTGTACAGTTGGAAATATCAGTCAGAGAATTACTGAAAGCCTTTGTCTTCAGCCTTCAGAGGGAAATTGAAATGTAAATACCAGAAAAAAACTTTTATTTCATTGCATCTGACTGAGTATAAGAAGCAAAATTTTCTGGTTTTCCTTGAACTATCAAACCCAGGTATTGCCTGCCCTAGATTAATAAGACACTTAGCAAACAAAGCCTATTAAAGTTTGCTTTTTTCCTCAACAAAAATGTAATTGAGTTTATTTATAGGGAAGTTTATTTAGAGGAAATTTACCCTCACATCCTTTTCTCTCTCTAAAGGAAGCTGAACATTCAAAAACAAAAGTACAGTAAGTTGAGGCTACATGTCTCGCTGCAGAAAATTGCTGGAACAAGCAATAATGAAGCATACACTCCCTATCTTTTACATACATTTTAAAGTCATTGGCCAGTTAAAAAAAAAAATTAAGGGGACAAAATTATCCGTGATATAAATTCTCCTGTCATATGGCATCTGTACCTGAACTGAGTGCTGTCTCAGAGGAAATGGCAGGCAGTACACAGTGCACATGTGCTTTGTCTCAGCAGCCTGCAAATCCCTCAACAATCAGTTAAAAACATATACATTGAAATCAGTCAGTTATATACACATTGCTTCTGGTGTGGTTAAAAGGACACACTCCTCTGGTTAGTACTACTTAAGTAGGTGGAGGACATAGGCAGAGGCTACTCTTTCCTCAGCCACTTTTACCTTCCTGACAACTTCCCCACTGTGATATTTTTATCCTTTCAAATGTAGTTCAGCAGCTAGTGAAAAGAATTTTAAGCAACTGATAGAATAATAAAAGTCTTGTCTAAAAAGGGTCTCTGGAGGTCACCCAGTTTGATTTCTACTTGAAGAGAAACTTTCCACAGCACTAAGTCAGATCAGCAATGGCTTTGCCTACTGAAGTCTTGAAAATCTCCAAGGAGGTGCCATAACATCTCTAGGTAAACTGGCACAATGCTATACATATATATATATATATATATATATACATGTATATCTATCTATCATTTATATATCTGCACTCCCATCCCCTTCAACTTGGTTAGTAAAGGGTAATATCTAATATCTAATATGCTAGAATCTAATTCCAAGCTGTAACTCATAGCTATCATTCCATCACTTCTGCCACTACTAAGTAAGGGTTGTCTGTCACCTTTGTAACTCCTCTTCAAGTAGCTGTCAGTTACCTGTAAATAAAACTGCATCAGCTTAAAAAAGTACAGCCTTGTGTATTGGATTTACAAGGCCTGGTTTTTGGTAGAGGGGGAGCTCTAGCAGTGGTTTCTGTGAGAAGCTGCCAGAAGCTCCCACCATGTCCAGTAGAGCCAATCTCTGGCTGGCTGCAAAGATGGACACGCTGCAGGCCAAGGCTGGGCCAATTAGAAGTAGTGGTAACAGCTCTGTGATAACAGATTTAAGATTAAATCAAAACAATACTGGTGGCGCAGTTTTAATTTTAGCCAGAGCAGAGTGGGGTGAGATGTGAGAGGAGCAACTCTGCAGACACCCAGGTCAGTGCAGAAGGAGGGGCAGGAGGTGCTCCAGGTGCCAGAGCCGAGATTCCTCTGCGGCCCGTGGTGAAGGCCATGGTGAAGCAGCTGTGCCCCTGCAGCCCATGGAGGCCCACGGGGGTGCAGAGATCCACCTGCAGCCCGTGGAGGAGCCCACACCGGAGCAGGTGGATACTTGGAAGGAGGCTGTGATCCTGTGGGAGACCCATGGAGAGAGGAGCCCTGCTCCCAGGCTGGAGCAGCCTGTCCTTGGAGGACTGCACTCTGTTGAGAAGTGACCCTCGCCACAGCAGCTTGAGGGGTGCTGCTGCCTGTGGGATGGACTCACGTTGCAGCAGTTCACAGGGAGCTGCTGCTCGTGAGATGGACTCACGTCAGAGAAGTTCATGGAGAACTGTCTCCCGTGGGAGTGACCCCACAGTGCAGACAGGGAAAATGACTCCTCTCCCTGAGCAGCAGGAGAAGCCACGGATGATGGACTGACCAAAACCCTCATTCCCTGTCTCCCTGTGCTGCTGGGGTAGGAGGTAGAGCTGGGACGCGGGAGGGTTGGGGGAAGGTGTTTTCTAAGGGTTTATTTTACTTCTCATTATCCTGCTGTGATTCTGTTAGTTTAATAAATTCACTTTCATATGTTTAAGCTGAGCCTGTTTTGCCTGTGATGGTATTTGATGAGTGAACTCTCCCAGTCCTTATCTCAACCCATGAACCCTTTGTTAAATATTCTCCCCTCTGTCCAGTTACAGGGGGAGTGAGAGAGCGGCTTCCGCTGGGAGCTGGCATCCAGCCAGGGTCAACCCATGACACCTTATCAGCTTCTTACTCTGGTTAATGTTTTCTTGGTTCTGATTATCTTGATTTTCCACCACTGGACCTCTTGGGTTTCTCAACAGCTTTTTGAACTGGGAGATTAAAAGGTATAGGAAGTATTGCATGTGCAGCCTTAGTAACACTGAACAAAAGGAGATAATAACTTCTTTTGATCTGTTAGCCACAGTAATGTAGCTCAGTATGCAGTCTGTCTTCTTCAGTGAGCACTGTCCACTCATATTCAGTTCAAACTCCAGTACTTTTCAGCTGCTAACTCACCATTCAGTCCCAGTCTGTGCAGCTGCATGGGGTCATTCTGCCTGAGGTGTAGAATTTTGCAGTTCTCCTTCTTGAACTACATCAGATTTCCAGTGTCCTGGTCAGCCTGCTTTGTGCATGTGTTAAGATAAAGGTACATTAGGAAAAAAAAGACCACTAAATCACACACACAAACACACTTTCTCCTTCTTATGACCAATTCAAAATATCAAGCTTTCTAATTTCTCTTGGTGTTTATGCAGAAGACCTGTGGTATAGTCAGAGCAGCTGGCCAGGAAGTGTTGCTGTGTAATCACCTTGCAGTCCCACATCTGGATGCTCAACATAAGGAACATTCTTTATTGATCTGCCACTGCATTTCAATTAATAAATATCTCACTGACTTCATTAACACAGCTCTTATGCCTGTAGCATCTTGCTAATGGCAAAGTTCTCTGCTATGCACTACACCAGTCCTTTGGGAGGAATAAACTACAATTTTTGGGAGAAATAAACTACAATTTTTGTGCCCAAATCTCACTGAAAATCAATGGTGAGCAGACTCTAAATAGAACATAGGTACTTAAATATCTCTGGCAATTTGTTCTTATTAACAGGGTGGTGGTCAACACCTCTAAGGACACCTGGTGGACGTTGGTATCAAATTGCAGGCCTGATGGAGCAAGCCCAGAGAAGGGTAATGAAGATGGTTAGAGGCATGGAACACCTCTCCTGTAAGGAAAGGCTGAAAGAGTTGGGCTCTTTCAGCCTGAAGAAGAGGGGCTCCAGGCAGATCTTATATCAGCCTTCCAATACCTGAAGAGAGCCTGTAAGAGAGCTCAGAACAAGCGCAACTCAGAAAAATCACAGAATTACATACAGCCTGCCTTGAAGAGGAAAATATTGTCTCTTTTCAGGCAGCACCCATCAGAGCCAATTCCAAAGCAAAATACCTTATCATTTTTGTCATGCTGCAGAAAAAACAAGGATTTTTTCATGTTATTAGGGATAAGTTTTAAGAGTCTCCACATAATTTCACCTTAGTATCAGCCTTATTAAAAGTCTCATATCTTCTTGTATTAGTTTAAAATCCCATTCAAGTACAGGACTCATGGTATAAATTAAGTGTATAGAATGATAAAGACTTATATTTCTATAATATTATTGATAATATTATTCTCAGATAATTCTTATATCAGCAGAAGTATTTTACTTCCTTTCTCGTAACTTCTTTAGAGATTCCACTCATACCCTTAATCTAAGAAATAGTACAGTAAAACACTGTGATTTTCCTCTTAGAATACCTGTATGTTTCCTATTTTTACACGTTTACAAGCTGTAACATCATGATTCTTTATTGAATGTGGATGACTGAATTTTGAGTGCAAAAAGAAGTTCAGAGTGACATAAATTGATGCCTCATACTTTATGTTTTTCACAACTTTAACAGCATCTAATATATCTCTTCTCTGCCCTTCCTTCCATCTGTGACCTGGCATATCACTGAATTCATATCTTTAGTTACATGGCTTGCAAGGATAGGAAACCCACTGTTCTGACTGCACCCCTAAATGATGTGTACTGTACAGTCATGTCCTTTAGCACACCACCAGATCCGAAACATCACTTCTGAACTACAGTTAAATGAAACCAAACTTGCAATTTCTATCTCAGCAATGACTCAAGCAGGTGAAATGTCAGGAAACAAACTCCTCTAAATCTTCTGTTATTGTATCCACAAGCTTCCTTTAATATGGTTTGATATTGTTTAGTGCTGCATACAGTGGACACTATGAAAAGAAATCAATTAATGGTTTGCACAGGAATCACTTAATATGAATGAAATTTACCTAGACATAAAGATTGCAATAATTCAGATGGAGAATAATAGCTGTCAGTGCAATTTGTCATAATCCTACTACCTAGTTTTGGTATGGATGATAACACACAGTGCAACCCTTAGATGTCAAACCTGGCACATGGACTCTTTCTCAGTTCAGCTGTGTCCTAGTGGAGCCACAACTGATGCTCAAGCCTTGCCACTGATACCAGCTATGCTAAAGCCAATTTCTGGATATCACTGTGTGCAACAAAGTTCTTGTGAAAAAGTGAATGACTACAGATATCTGCATGGAAGTGCAGCTCTTTGGAATGGCAGCACTTTTAATGAAAGCAGACTTAATTCTCGGGGAGTCAAATTTGAATTGTGTTTACAGGGTAAATAAAAGATTAAAATTCTGTATTGGATTCATGGAATATTTGTGTCCTTTTTTACTGGAACAACTGAGAGAAAAAAAAGATTGAACAGGTTTTTATCTTTCATATTTTGTTTAAATAGAACTTGGAACAAAAATTAGGAATTTTGCAACTTTTAATACCCCTGCTTAAATAGACATTACATGATTTAGTAAAAAGACTACTATGTTCTCTCCCTTTGCATGCATTTTCTTTCAACATAAATGAGACATCACCTTTAAGGTTCAATTATTGCAGTGTGTTACTATAGCAACTACCAGGAAAAGTCTATAAAACAACTTTCAACAAAAAAACCAACTCTACTTCATTTATAAACACTCTATAAATTAAGCAAAAGATCTTATTTTAGTTGTTAAATATGTGATTTTAACAATTGTATAAAGCAAAAGAAGATCATTTCTTGTATCATGAAATTAATGCTGTCTATAGAGCTCAGGGGAAGGACAGCCAAGGTTGGAGTTAGGGCAACGTTCAGATGAAAGAATAATTCTTCGTTAAATCTTGTGATTAAAGACCTCTTTGAACTTAACCTATTCTGTAAGTTAAAATGGCCACATTTCTAGTCATGGAAAACTGACACAGTTTCACTGAATTCAATGGAGCAAAGCCAATTTACACCTGCTGAGGTCCTTCATATTGTATGAGATGAATAGTACTTTCGTTCAGGATGAGAGGACTTTTTGATCATATGCTCTGAAGTGAATGGGCAACTCTGAAAGCAAGAAGATGGCAAATGTTTAAATCAATATTAACCCAAGTAAAATTGAATTTGGTTCATAACATTTTTCCATTGAATGTTCAAGATGAAGTCCCTGTCCTAACATTGATGAGTGCACATCTACACACTCTGTTTTCAGAGTGTGGTCTAAAATATTTTCTGCCAAGCCTAAATACATATTTGAAAATAAAAACACCAAACAAACAACTACTTATTTTATATTTTGTTTGGAATTGATTATATTTAGCCTGGAAACAACATTCTTTCTAACTGGTACAAGGACATATTTTTATGCCTTGCTGCTAAAATATCTTTCCTCTGAAACAAAATCTATATAGGAAGCAGGCTTCAGGATTGGCTATGGATTTTAATTCCAAACACGCAGTACTTCAATTACAAATTTGGGATAAGTTTCCGAACTTCTTGGGCAGCCCAAGTCCAGCGCAGAACTTTCCAACACTAGCTTTCCTGGCTTAGGAAAACTGAAGCATATATATACCTACAGATGTCAAAAGTGATTAGGCTAGATTCTGTGCACTCTGTTCTTTCAATTTGCAGCTCTTTTCCCCTCTTGGAAATAGTGGAATGAAATCTAAACTAAGAAAAAGAGAGCTGGGAGGACACCTAGGAATCCATCCAATTTCACCTTCTGCCTGAAATTCTGTTAACAATATTTATCTCCATATTCTGTTCCTTCTTACATGTATTGGCTTGATCTAAACAGCTGAGAGATGATAACTTGTTTTCTTTTTCTGTAGAATACACTGTCGAAGATAAAGAGAGATGGAATCAGTATCATAACTTTAAAACTTCAAAACTTCAGCTATGTATTTTCTACTTTAGTGAGAAATTGGTGAAAACGTTTTGGTCACCAGAATAGTCAGGTGATTGTTACAAGAGCAATCAGTTGGGAAGAAGAATTTTTTGTATTTGCATGTTTATACACATAAAGAAAGACGAAGGATCTGACACGAGTTGCTAATAATCACAAAAGCACAATACAGTGGGGTCAGAAACATTGAAAGAACAGAATGCTTCTGAAATTTAAACACATATGGTGCTTTCCCCAATTTATTTTTGGCTTTTTTCTAGTATTGTTATTAACTCAAAATTTTCTGACTGCCATGTAACCTTTAAATCAGACTACACAACTCACTGCTGAAACATTATAGGAACTTAAAAAATTAAAATTTTGCATTAAATGACTGGGATTTTGTTCTGAAAGTTCAATTAAACTTGAAATTTAAGACACTAAAGACTCTAAACCATTAAACAGTCTTACAACTGAGAGCACAGATCCTTCAGATTCCATCCAGTTTCTGTGCTTTCTGAAAGCACTGCGACTGGCAACAATAAAAAGCAAAAAAAAATTGAGCAGAATCAATGTAATAATTCCATGAGTCACAAACAAATGAAGATTGGCTTCCTTGGTGGCATACAGTTAATTTTCAATATTAAGTTTTAGTAAGCTTGTCATACAAGTAAGCTTGTCATTTAGTAAGCTCACTCTCTTCTCTCCACACCCCTCCACCCCAGTGAGATGGGTGGAGAATCAGGGTAAAAAAAGTAACATTTGTGAGTTCAGATAAAAAGAGTTTAATAACTGAAATAAGGTAAAATATAATGCCAATACTAACAACAAGTGATGCACAATACAATTGCTCACCACCTGCTGACCAATGCCCAGCCCAGGCCCAAGCAGGGATCAGCCCCTTCCAGGTAACTCTCCCTAGTTTATATTTTGGTCATGATGTCTTATGCTATGGAATGTCCTTTTGCTAGTTTAGTTCAGTTTCTTGTGCACCTCCTCACTGGCAGAGCATGAGACACTGAAAAGTCCTTGGTTTAGGTAAAGCTGTGCTCAGCAACAACTAAAACATGTGTTATCAACATTATTTTCATACTAAGTTCAAAGCACAGCACTGTACCAGCTAGTAAGAAGAAAATTAACCCTATCCCAGTTGAAACCAGGATAAAACAAGCACCATCCTTTAGCACCATCCTTGTTGAAACTTCTCTTCTATGACAGCCCTCTCCTTTAATATAATGTGCTGGAACTTAGCCTTCAAGACCATTATCCCTTGTTCAATTTCATCCAGTCTGGATATATGAATTTAGAAGTTACACAAGAATAAGTTCCATGTCACGAAGAGAGTGGAAAAAGAGTCATTTATTCAGGAAATTTTGCTATAGAAACTTCTTTTTCTAGATATGTCCAAATATTTAAAACCCTAAGGTCATATTTTCATTTTAAAATATAGAATCTTCTGGAATTTCACCCTATGGAAAGTTTTTCTTCTGTTTCAAGAGAAAATTGTAAATATACATTCATGTTCAGAACATTCCTAGGGAACATGAAAGCCACAAGACTTGATCCTTCTGTCTTGGTACAGCAATTCTTTTAGACATTGCTTTACTTAAACAAAATTGTTTATCTTTAAAGAAGGTCTTATTAGTCTAAACTTTATGGTTTTATACATAACGCAATAACATCATTATCTCTATAGCCTTACTATTTCTTGTTAAATTCAAAATAGGAAGCAAAACATTTTCCTGGAGTCAAAGCAATATTCAAATTTATGCTAAACGAGACCAAGTGAGACGAAGGAAAAAAGGAAACCAAAACAAAAAGGAATAAAAGAATAGGATAACCAGTGCTTTCTCCATGATGCCTTGTATCCAGATGAAGACTTCAGTATGGATAAAAAAAAAAAAAAAAGAGGACATTGGGACAAATAGGAGAGTTCCCCATAAACTATTTACTGAAATTCCAAATCATATGTAGGTTCCACAGTCTCCATAGCCCAAGTGACTTCTATTACTATCCTACATAACTAAATTTTTAAAAGATTGTTCCACAAAAGAATCCAACCAAAAACCAGAGGAAACTAAACAAAACAAACCACTCCCACAAAACCTAGTAATTTTATTGCTACAGTAAAATTCGAGTACTAGAAGCCCAAGTACTCCTCCATAATTTTAAAGGTTGGCACATATGTGAATTTCTGTGGCAGTCCTGTCTGATTCAGAAATTTGTCAGAAATTAATTATGATTAACTAATTAGAAATTATCACAACACCCATGTGTACATTCTGAAACTGAAAGTTGCTCTGGCAATCCTAATTCCGTTATTTTCTGCTTTGCTTTTTAAACTTCAGAGATATAATTCCATAGCTGTTGATATTTTTCATTATATTTGTCAAACCATCTTAAACAAGCAAGACAAGTACATGGATTTCTCAAAACACACTAGACATATATACGTCATGTTTGAAATGTATTATAAATATTGTTGTTAGCAGATCTTACCTTTGGTGCATTGTGCAATCTATAAAATCAAAGCTACACTCCAATGCATATTTTCTATTCATGTGCTGGTTAATTAGGCAAATATTTCAGCATGCAAAATTTTTTGTGCATATCACAATTTAAAGAAGAAGTACTTATTTACAATAATCTGTATTTTAAATACTTTCAAAATTTCAAGCTATTCTAATAGTATCTTTCCCTTTTATATCCAAGGAAGTCCATAAGTAAAATTATTCCTTTTATATGGCCCGGTAACCATGTTTAAAACAGTTCCTTATTATGCCTAAGATAAATGCTCAGTAGATAGAGTTTATTAAAATTAAATACTTACATTAGAAAAAGAAAGTTGCTTAATAGAGGAACAGATGGCTAATGGGCTGTGACTAGCCACAAATGGATTGTGAATATTACAGCAAGAATCGATCAACAGATAGGAAAATGATTCTGGACAAGGACCGATTGCCTGGAGTCAGAACACAATCCAATTTTAAGCCCTTGCATTTTGAATTTTTTTTTCTTTCAAATAATACGAACAATATGATGGAGTCACTTTGCTGGAAACAATTGAACAGAACTGACAAATTCATAATACTTCAGACCATGAAATTCCAATTGGTCCAATCACAGATACATTTATCATGCCTGTAGAGATATTATTATAGTTACAAGTTATAGCCTTTCCCACTGTGATAACTGCTCCTTTGAAATTGGCCAGTTTTGCAAAATAACCCACTTAAATTTCTTCAGAAGAGCCAGCACAATCATTTTTTTAATCAGAAGGCTCTTTTGTAATTTAATTTTTCTTCTTAAAACCGCACTTGAGAAGCACTCTAATAGAGCTTTTGACATAGAAAAGTCCACCTAAAAGCTTTGTTCTCTGTGTCTGTGTTGACAGTTTTTTTGCACCCAAAGGTCAAAGCAAATGTAATTACTAAATCCACACGTGACCACTATCTGTCTAAAGAGCTTTCTTCTAGGCAATGAACAGCTGTCTGCTTTGTTCTTATAACTTTGTGTAAGGATTTAAAATGCTGGCACAGGAATCCCTGACTCCTTTCTTTATTCTATCTTTCTCTCTGTTCTTAGCATCAGTATGACAAGAAAGCTGTCCAGGACAATATAGTACAAGAAACTCACTAAGTTAAACAGCAAGATTAATTATAAATATTGATATAGATTTTTTTTTAAGCCTAATTAGACTCAATAATTCTTGGTCCTGTTGCAGTAGCTGCCTTTCACTTTAGAGTTGTAAGAAACTATTAATATTTTTCTAGTACACAGAGAAACAGAAGAGTTTCTGTTATGAAAATAAATCAGAAGTAATTTCTCTTTGGACTAAATACTATATAGCAGACAAATATACCATCTTCAATTCTAGAATTCAAGTGATGAGTAATCCACCAATCCACCATACTTAATCAATGATTCATAGTTAAAATATATCTCAACATATTTATATTTCGCTTCTACTCCATCTTACTCTAACTTCCAAACATGGGCTCTTACTATATTTTATTGGCTATCTAAAAAATTTGTTCATCTCTCCACGCTGAGCTAGCTGTAGACCAACCATCCTGAAGTTCTCCCTCAGAAACACCCATACAGTCCAAACTCAACAATCTTTTTTTTCTTTTTAACTAATCCTTGTTCTCCGTACCTTCTAAATTTTCAATATAGTTATTTTGAGCACAGACAAAAATTCAAAGTATTTCCATCAGAACCACAAGCAGGATACACAGAGAACTCAATTTTCTTATTCAAAATTCCCTAATATTAATTGCTTTTTTAAAGAAAGAGGTTTATAGTACAAACTAGTGTTCTATTAAACATCTGATTATCTTCAAACCTTTCAGAGTTGTTTTTTTCTTTTTAAGTATTCACACTTACATTTTACAAATATGGTCTGTAAAAACCATTCTTTAATCATACAACTTTATACTAGGGAGTAGATCCACTGCATCTGATTCTGCACATAACATAGTCTAGAGAAAATACATTAAAATAAATATTTTTTGTTACTTTATTATATTCTATTCACACCCATTTACCCATATCTGAAATTTGGGTAACATACAACTAGAGATATAAAAAAAAAAGGCCTTAATTAAAATAGTATTATAGAATTTGAAATTTGAAGATAGAAAAAATACTGAATCAAGAATTTTTTCTTTAAATTCCATGCCCTCAAAACTCCAATTTGTCTTGTGTGACGACAGTATTATAATGTGAACCATCAAGATACTCTGTTTTCTCTTTCTTCAGCTCATAGAAGATCACTACATGCATTAAATTCTGCTAACCTGCAACATCAGCAAATGGATGTTAAAATGAAAATGTAATACTGAGGCTTGAGTGCTTGTAGCTATGACATCAGCTGCAACTTGTTTCTTCTATGGTCTGAAAAATCCAGTCTAGCAATCACTTTTAAAGACTTTCTATTAATTAAGGGACAAAATTATACAGTTTGGCGGTTTGTTTGCAACAGAAAAAAAATCACAAACAAACAAACTAACCAACCAACCAACCAGTTTTGTGAATAATACATCCATTAATAGATTGGAGTTTCTTCCCATAGGGAAAGGGAAAAACAGTGCACCAAATTAAGTAAATTATGATCCAGAAATATTATGGCTTCATTTTATTTTGTGTCCACTAACTAGGCTCTTTAAAATAAAACTCTGATACTAATTATTCCTTATGGGAAAATATTAGAGCACATGCTGTTCAGGTCTGTCAGCAACCAAACAAAACCTCAGGAACACAGCAAAATTTATAAAACAGATCCAAAGAAATAATAAATCACACAGTTCTACTCAGTTAAATGCTGGATGGAAGTCTGTTAGAAGAAAGAACTTGTGCTGTTTTGAAAATCTAGATAATTAAAGCCTTCAAATATGTACTTGGTACCTGCCTCGTTAATCACGGACAGACTAGTATTTCCTATCTAACAAGCAATTCAATCCAGTTTGTATAATTATATTTGTTCCTTTTACATTTCTACTATTTATTCCAGGGGTACTGCTATTCGGTGTGCTTCATCCTAGAGCCCTTCTCATTTCAATGAGATTATCAAGAACTGTTTTTCCAAATACTTGTTAAATGTAGTTCTTAGGTAGCATTGTCCTATACTTATAAACATCCAATTAGTACTATTTCATTTACCCATGGTTAACAAAGCTGCAAAGAGGGGGTTTCCACAAAGACCAGCTGACAAACAAGATATTAAACTTTATTATCCTGAATGTCCCAACATTGTCTAAGGAAAAGGAAGATTAGACTAAGTGAAGGTAGCACTTAACAATCAAACTACTTCTAAGCTTCAAAAGCGACCTCTGTTTCTTCATGCTTATCCATGGGTTTAAGCTAAAAATTATTACACCCATTATGTCAACGATCTCTTTCTTATAAAGAGTAAAAGCACATTCTCATGAGTATTGCAGAGCTGTCCTCAGAGCAGGAGCCTTACATGAACTATGGGATGGAGGAAAGAGTACCTCCTTTTGAAGACTTAAGGGTGAATCCTGTGCCTTTCTCAGCTCACTTGTCTGAAGCTGTGGGAGAGGATTAATAAAACCTAGCTCCTCCAAACTTTCTCTTTGAAATTCTAAGCTGCTTACTGTAAGAACCTTCGGAGTAGTCTAGCTCTCCTTGAGCTTCTGTACTCTGCCCTCAGATGCACATGCTCAAATAAGAGTTAAGCAAAACTTTGGCTATAAAAATACCTTATATTTGCAACTAGCTTGAGTCTTGCTTGCTTAGAACTCTCTCAAAAGGGATACAGAGTTCAAATTACTAGTTGCTTCCAGTCTGCTTTCTTCTATAGTTGCAGGTGATTGCTATAACACACAGAAACTTGCAAGGATGTCTCCAAGTGATAGAGTAGGATGACTCTCACTGAAACAGGAAAAGCAGACCAGGCGTTAGAAGTAGAAGATTAGCTTCCCTTTGTACACCCGACACTGACCAGAAATCATGAGAGACCAGATTTCTGCTGTGGATGCTAGAAGTCATTCCCTACTCAGAATAACTGCAGTGAAGAAACACTTCAGACACACAGGGCAGCAGAAAGGACAATTGTGGTAGTACTCTGAGTTTGTTTTTTTGGTTTTTGGGTTTTTTTTTTTTTTTTAAATAAGACATAAATCGTGATAATTCTGCTTTCAGTATGTAAGAATGTATCTGGTTAGTTTTTCTGGATTTACTGGTTCTGGTCTCCGACCTGTGTTTGCACAGAACACATCTGCATGAAGAAATTTGCAGGAGGACTTTAACAATTCTCTGATCCCTATAGACTGAATTTTGTTCGCACTTCTTAGAAACAAGTAGGACATACCCAAAAGTTCTCCAGCATTTTGACTTCACAAACAAGGCAAAATGCCTTCCATTGCTTCATGTCTAAATCCTTTCAATACAAACTATTGGCTTCTCTGCACTGTGGGCAGAATCCCAAATTAACTGTTTTAAATTAAATTCACATAATCTGATGGTCCATTTCCCTTCCTTATTCTTTTTGACCTGTTTTATTCAGTTGACTGAAAGCTGAAGCTGTTGCTAGAGGTCCCAACCTCCTAGAGAAAAAAAGAGGACTTCATCATTCTCAGTCTTTTGCACCTCAGGGCTCTATGTGATTTTCACTCTGTACATCTTTTCAGTTTTATAGCACACTGTATGATTGCCTTCTGAGAAGTTTCATGTATTAATCACTGTCAACTAGAACAGAAAATCAGGTCATCTTCTCTGTCTAGATATATTGCATGCACCATAGATTTCTTTTTATTTTATCTCCTCAAGCTGCTTTTGTTATGAAGTTTCACAGAGCCTGTGAATTTTTTACTAAAGAATAGTCAAGGAAAGTTAGTTTGATAACTGTTTGTCTACCCATAGTTCTCGGAAAACTAAGAAAAGTTTTAATTCAATAAAAACTTTATGAAATATTTCATCTTAATCACATCACAATAGTTTACTCTGTGTGTGTCCACCCATATGTATTTGTTGTGCAGAACCCTTGCTCACCTCTTATATAAACATTAGTAAGCACATTTGTTCCAGTAAATTGATAAATATTTCAACAGATGCATGTCAACACTTTAGCATTAAGTTAGAAAAATTAATTGAAAGCTTCCAGGTGGTATAATACAGGTAACAGATGCAAAAGTGACATTGAGAAAGAAGGGAATGAGGAAGACAAATATGGCATTTTACACTGCATGATTTTGTGTTTAGATTTGATCGCATTTTTCCTAAAAATCCAATAGCTAATTATATATTCTTGTAATTCAATACAGTTACTTTAATTAGATCAGTAAAAAGGTAAATCAGTAAGCATAGCCAAAGGATCCATTATTCAAAAATCTATATTCAGCTTATTTTTTCAGGTTCAGAATCAATCTTAAATCTATTTTCAGCCAATGCTACTTGCAGAATTTTTTGATTTCTGTAGTATAAAAGTTCTTGAGGTTCAATAACCACTCTTAGCATTGGAACATAATCCTGCCTACACTTCTCATTAGTGAGCATACAACACATATCATATATATATCTGATGTCTCTTTCTCTTTATATGAAACTATTTGATATATATACTTCATTGTAAAAAGTCTGTTAACTTGGGGACACTGGATAGCTGTCAAATTCTATGACACCTCTTAAATTAATAGATCTCTTCCATGCCTATTACCTTCGGCAATTCACTTCCATTTCCATCTGGTAGTTACATGACCATATCAGACTCCAAAGTAATTTGTGTTTACAGTACAGTGGAAAAAATGTGGTCTGGTTTTTGAGAGTTGCCTTGGGATGGTAGTTGTTGTTTGGGGTCTTTTTAATACAAATTATTAGCATAAAGAAGTAAATATTTGCAACTGTTTTACATGTAGTAGACCATTTCAGACACTGAGGACACTCTTACATCCCCTGTTGAGCTACTTTCATGGTTAACTGCCTAAGTTCCTCTGATTTTTTTTTTTCAGCTCATGGTCCTGTGATGTTCATGCTTTTTTCAGACTGGCTTCTCAGATTTTTTTTTTTTAAATTAGAATGGTTGTTCTGTCAAAAGCTATTACTTTTGCATATGCTGTTCTCTCAGATCAGCCAGGTATTACCTCTTACTAAATATTTTCCTGTTGTACTTAGGAAAAAACAATCCATTGCCCTACATGAGATGTAAATGTTGGAATCCTTTAATTACACCAGATCCATTTTGATTTAGTATATGTATTGCATTAGTAATGTCATTGCAGCTGAGAAGACCTTACTAATAAAATACATTACTTTAGGATTGCATGATTTAATGATTATCTTTTTTGTGCGAAAATAAATGGCATATATTTAAGGATTAGAAAAGGGATAAAATGATAAATGGATGAAGTATGAAAAATCACCTCAGTATTTTGAAGACTATGGCACATGCTATGGAAAATAAAGAATGCTGCAATTCATGAAAAACAAGGGAGTTTTTAGCTCAAGAAAAATAAGAGAAATAGTATGGTTGTGAACACTTTTCCTTTTGACACATGGAATTAAAAAAGCAACAGTACCAATGAGTTTCAGCTTTATCTTCAGCTATAACTTGTAGCTGCCTAGTTCCCATCCCTACCTCTCTACAAATCCACACAACACTGTTCACTGTGCTGGTCACCTATTCATTTCCAGTATGGAAGCAGATAAGCGGTTATTGTATTTTCACTACCTAGAACCTGGTAAAACAAATTAGACAGGAGCAAAATGTTTCCATTCTTGCTTCAGTTATGTGTTTTTCCTCTTTTGCTAGAGGTTGCATATGTGAAAATTATCATGCTGTTACTTTAGAGTTACAGGGTATCATGCACAGCCTTCTCCTGGTAGAGAGGACTTCAGATTCTTTGGTCACTATTTTATTAATTATATTTCATGTGTCTGTCAATTTGATACTTTTTTATCTGCATCTGGAATTTCCCATATCACTGAAGATGAAAAAGAAACAACCTGATGAATACAGTCTCTAATCTCTACCTCTGATGAACATTTGACTACCCTTTCTGCCAAAATGCAGCTCTAGGTATAAGGTGCTGCAGGATCATGTGACTCCTAAGAAGTTTATTTTGGATGAATAACACTTCAGGCTGTATTCCTGCCAAAGGGTTATCTGTGAATTCTGACTAGCATTCACTCCATATATCATTTGAGTCTTTTACAGTCCTCAGTAATGGTAACTTCAGTTTCCATTTTTAGTGGCTCGTGGTATATTTACTTATTTTTTCCTCTCACAAGGTGTTGGTTTTGTCTCCTTTGTGACAATCAAAACAATTGTCCTCCCACTAATGTTGATATTAGATAACTTTTATCAACTTGTTAACCCATTTATTTATTCAAAATTACTTTTATGCTCATTTTTTACTAATAACTGTATTTGGTGTAAAAAAGATGGGAGACTAGGGAGCTTTTTGAGTTGCAGCTTTAAAGTTCAACCATATTGGAGAAGAAGATTAGAAGAAAGGCTTATATTTTCATTCTATTATCTTTTTCTCTCTACAGCAAAAATATAGTAAATAAAATCTGGGTAACTCTGCTTTCTATAACAAATATATTTCAAAAACCTAAGGCATTCTCATGATAGTACAATATAACGCTTGTAATAAAAGGACTAAAAGAGGCTTCTATGATCTCACCCAAAATATTACGTTCCAGGAAAATTCTTTTCAGCTTTACCCACTGAATGGAAGACGTTTGTTTATATCATGAAGACATTCATACTTGTAGCACAAGGAGCACATATTTCAGTTTCACAGCTTAGATCAGAATACAAATCTGCTCATAAAACTGTATTGAAAACACCAGAGGGGAAATAATTATCAGGTTTTCTCCGGTGCAGACAGAAAATGAAATGGTATAAGACACTCTTTATCCTAACAAGAGTGTTGAAAACAGCCACTGACTAACTGACCTGCCATTTCTGCATCAGAATTTATTTCAAAAAAATCACAACACAGCTTTGGGAAAATATTGTAGTACTGTTAGACTTCTTTAAAATCCAAAATAATCCAACTCCTGCTAAAAGTCAGTTGCAAAGCTTTAGTCAAGTGTAAGCAAGAGCAGGATGAATTCCAGACTGATGACTGGGTTTTCCAGATATTTTGAACATTTTTGCAGCATGAAAAGAATTTTTACTAAACTCAGGATTTTAAATCTGGCAGCAAAAAAACCTCCCCTATTTTGATTGTGATAAATTACACAATCCAGATTTATATCAACCTATCTCTTGAAAAGTGCATGTCACAACCTAGTAAATTGTCCTCTAGTAAAGGGCAAATGTGGACATCTATATACTCACCTCCCTAACCTGGTTCATATATATTTCTATCTTCCTTTGAAAGGATACTTAACATTTTCCTGACACTTTTCTAAATGACAAGTCAGATTTTTTCTTTTAATTTTTATTGCTTATCCTGCTAAAATGACAATAGCTCAGGCTTAAGGTATGTGTAACTTAAGCATGGAAAGAGTAACCTGTTTGGGCTAGGTGTCCTGATGGATCTAGGCTTCTGGGATTACTGCTGATATCTTTTTTTTCTTTCTTAACTATGCTATTTACAATCCCAACTCTGTTCTCACATTGTGTCAGGCATTATAGACAAATGTTTCTAGCTCAGGGCAGATCATCTGGCAACCTAGGTTTTAACAATCTTTCTCCTGCACAAAGTTCCACTAAAGAATGTCTGTAAAGCTATTTCCTGGGGTCATTGTAAACTTTAAGTCTTACATTTTCTTGTTACAAAGTCCTGATTATTCCATTCTTTGTCAATCCTATTGCCATAGGGTCCTGCCTCCTGTGTGTATGTTGTGATTAGTGTTCATCCTAAATGCAGGGCTGTTTCCACTTCTCTGTACATAAATTACTGCAACCAATAATCCAATCATTCCATTCTATTTCCTTCCACGATTTGGTGTAGTTTTCAACATTTGGAGTTATAATCCAAGTTTCTGATTAATTTGTGAATCTTCACATTGATTGTTGTTTTGCTAGGCTTCTTCTAAACATAGACACAGTTTATACCTGAATCTGTTTTGCCTGGATTATTCACTGACATCTGTCCAAAAAAAATGCATTTCTCTGCCCCTAACTGAATATAATGACATTATTTGATAATTCTTGGAACTGGCAAGTGCCAGCAGTGGAAGGCACCTTTTACTGCCAAATACCAGAGTGGAGGCAAACTACTCCAGGAGGAGACAGGGACTCCTTGGGTTGTATTAATTGGCTTCTGAACAGAATCTAGCTTTCTCTCAAAGGCAGCAGATCCTATTTCCTTTGGAATGTGTATCCTCAAAAGAGCCACCTCACCTAATACCCATCTCTCAAGTTACTACAGATCCTAGTGTTAGCTGCCTGTTCAGCCTTTCCATTTCCTGCCTTTGGCAATTGCACCATAGGATGCAATACGAACATTTATGGCTCTTGAACGTGCACTATACAGAATAGCTTCAGCAAAGAGGTAGGAAGAGCAAGAAATCCTAGTCTTCATAATACTGACATCAAGTGCATCTTAAACACAAGTGGCTTTCAATCCTGCTCTATAGGGATGTAGTGTAATTGCATCCTCTTAATACCAGCTCAGAACGTGGGCTAAGGCAGTTTCTAAAACGGGAAAACTAAACAAATAGATGTAACTCTGACAGTGGTGGAATAATAACTCATTCTTCACTACTTTTTAAAACAGAGCCACAGAAAATGTGTACAAATGGAAACTAATTACTTTGTGTCCTGGTTTGAGACAATATAAGGAGGAAAATTCCCTCCCAGGGGCGGGTAGACTATTAACAGCCCCTCCCCCACCAGGTCCAGAAAAAAAGCATTTTCTCAGAAGCCAAGTGAAAAAAAAAATCTGTTTTATTTACAAGGACACACACACAGTGCCTGCAGGCACAGAAAAGAAATGAACAATATTAAATTATAAAACACTTGCGATGGAGATACCTGTGTAAAGTAGAGAGTCCTCTGGCGTGGCCCCCCGTTGACGGGCCAAGGCAAGGCTCCTCCCCTGGCAATGCTGGTGGTCGGATGACCTTCTGTCCTGGATCCAAGCTCAGTTGAAAAGCAGTTTCAGGCAAAAGGGAAAAAAGAAAAAAAGTCCCAAACTTCCTTGT
>WBMZ01014175.1:339-156900 GCA_013400975.1 Atrichornis clamosus | reverse complement strand
AAAAAAAAAAGGAAAGCAAAAGAAAATCTCTCTTCCCTGCTGCTTGCGGCAGAGCCGAGAGCAAAAAACAAGAAAACCTGAAAAACCTGCCCAAGTCCCAGGGTGGGAGTGTCTGTGTCTTTCCTTGAAAATTTCTGGATTCAAATCAGAGGTACAGAATTCATGTTTAGTATGAAGCAGGCGATATGAGACAAAACGGTGTCATACAGTCACCCCAAGACACTTTATGAACAAATCCTTACTTAAATCATAGTTGAGCATGGAGCTACCCCCACACCAGTCATACTCAGTCTAGTGAACCTTGCAGTTCTTAGAGGTCATTTAGTGGTGTTGAATAAATAGCTGAAGGCACTGAACACCACCACAGAAGAAACCAGCTCAGCAGGAGATAAGGCAGGTTTATACTCGCTCTCATTGAGATCAGCCCTGTCCAGTTAATATTTTTAATGCATTCATGAATAAGATACTAGATTTTGTTTTAACAGACCTCAAAGAGAATGTGTAATACTCAGAATGTGGCTAAGAAGTTAGTGCATTACTAGTACCAGCACAAGTCATATATACATCCAAGCATTCAATAAGCTGATAAAGTGCAGTGAGATATTGTCATACCCAACCATTAAATTTCTAGCACCTGTGATTAAAGGCACTGTTAAAATTTCCCATGGGTATTTTACCTTGTTTTAACCTGCACATTGTACAGAATTACAGTTCCCATTCCCGCTCTCAGAGCTAAATTCAATTCTAAACTTTTCCTTCTTATCATTCACACCTAAAGTTCATACAGAATGAGGTTGGAGAACCCTCAGTAACCCTAATCAACATTTACCTTATATAGGCAGGTTAGATGCTTTCATGATGCTTTTTTGGAGGACTCTTAACACCTGCTGGCAACACTGACTAATACTGGCATGCAGTTCATCATTCAGGACTAGCATACATCAAATAAAAAGTAGAGTGTTTTCTCTACTTAAAATAGTACAGCTAGATTAAATGATTCAGTTACTGAGTGATGTGATACCTATATAAAAACCTTCTTCAGAGAATCCAGAATTTCCAGAAATGGCAATTCCAATGCACATGTAGAGATTTCAGCGATTCAAAACAAATATAATTACTGCTCTTTCTTTATAGAATGTGGGAAAGATCAGCTTTTTAAAGAAAGTTTTGCATTTTTTACCTCCTTTCTTAACACACAGAATTCATATATGTGCCAACATCCCCCCACACCTCCATGTCCAGAAGATTTCCCTGGTATTTAATGTATTTGTTTTGAAAAAACAGCCTTACATCCAATATTACAACAAGACACACAAATGTCAGGTCAGACAGGTTTTTAATTAATTTCTTCAAATTTTTCAGCTTTTATCACTTTAAATAATCAGGTCACAAAGAGGAAAATCTTTGCTTCCTGACTGTACTTTGGTTACACTATTCAGGTAATTTCTTTATATAAATTCCTGAGAACGTGCCTAGTATCCTTCAAAATGATGGTTTCAACAAGACATTTATGGATTCATTAGTACCGTAAAATAATATAGAAAAAGGTAGGAGATGTGCTCAAAATAAGAGTAAAATGGTAAGAGGAGTAGTAACTTAACAGATGAGAAAAATTTCCAGACAGTTGTTTGTACTTCCAGCTTAACTTTAGATACCCTAATACAGAATAAAATTATAGAAAACATCATGTGGAAGAAGTAGCCAGCTCTTTCAGAGTATAAGTATGAAAAATATGTAATTGCAAAATAGCCAGCTTGTCTTTATCCAACATTTCTCGGTACGGTAACATTAACAGGGCATTTTTAATAGCTTAAGGTATTTTAAATGATCAATAATAAAAGATGGATTTTGCCCCTAGTCCATGTTATTGGGGTATAGAAACTGATTTTTTATGGATGACATTCCTGCTTATTTATCCACAATACTGAGTGCTTCATATCTTAATTATTTTAAAATCTTTGCCTGTGATAGCCTAATCTCTTTGGAATGGGTTTCCTGAAGTCTCTTCTTCCGTAGGTCTCCCAGATTTTATGTAAGAATGAGGTTCTTACTTGCAATAATGATCAGTGCTTCTTGTTTAAACTTAGGTATTAAAGCTTAGAAAGAATACATTTACAATTTTAGGGGGACAAATGCAATAAAACATTTCTTCTAGACTTAGTGTCTTTTATTTAGTTCTGATAATGTCCTGAAAATTGACAAATTATTTCTGGTGAATAACACCTAAAGTACAGTTAATTTGCCAATGAAGTTTCAAGGTTCTAACTTAGACAAATGGAGAGCAAACCCACAGATAAATAAATTCTATCATCTACAAAACATGGACTCTGCTTCAGTCGTGAGTAATACCAGTGAAATATTTGGAGAGTTACTTCTGGAAAATCATTATCTGACCATAAACTTCAAGGACTAATTTCAGAAAAGATCATTACACTAACAGTTTGTTCTGCTGTCCAGTGGGCTGTGATATTGTTGCCTTTTTCTGCCCCCCCTCCCCCTTTTTGAGCAACAAAACAGAAGCTGGAGGCAGCTTTTATAAAGATAGGGAAAAAGCAAAAACTTTATTTCGGAAGTTTTCCGAAATACAAACGGGAGAAGGGCAGTCCCTCCCCCAGCCTGGAACCACAGTATACNGTAGGGTGTGGATAAGGAAAAGAGGGCAAAAAAAAAGATCCAAAGATGAAGAGAAAAATGGCCTCTCTCTATCCCATAGCTCTATATATATATGCTGTTCTAACAAAAAACATAATTTACAAAGATTCTCCAATTAAGGCACAGAATTAAACGTTCGTCTTTTGGTTGTCAGTCTGTGATAGCATGTTCTCAACCCCAGAAAGTTGTAGAGATAGGTGGCTCTATTTTGCCTAGAATATAGGCTATTTTTAATCTGAAACAGCTCAGGAATGCTAGCATGGACTAGGCAAAAAGGCAAAAGCAAAAAGCAAAAAGCAAAAACCCCCTTGGCATCAATATTTCCACAAAGTGTCTTGTCTCAGCTTTAGCATCTCTTTCTTGGGTGAGAATCCAATCCTGATTTAATTCAGTGGGTTTAGTTCACATAGTGCAGCTGTACAGGTATTTTAAAGAGTTACACATTTGGACTGCTTGAAAACTTTTTGCAAGCTTCTGGCATTTGTCTGATTCGAACTCTCAGCACTTCCACCCAGTAGCAGAAGGCAGAAAAACTCACACGGCCTAATCACACCTTCACCCTGGTAGCTCTAGTTCCATTCCCCCTCACCACCACTCCCTGGTTTTAGCCTAGAAATTGTGTCCAAGGCTCAGCTGAGACTAATAGCCTGTAAGAATTTTGTCCTTTCTACAGCTCCTTAATCAACACCAGGTATAATCAACCTTTAGTTTAGTAATTTCTATTCAACATTTTACCATGCTGTATTTTTTTTATTCGACCCATGGCTGTAGTCTGTGAGAGACACGCTGTAGCAGAGTATTGGAAACATAAGGAAGGCAACAGAGCACCTGGCACTGTAAGGTGTAAAAAGCAAGCTCAAGAAAATAAAAAAGCCTTATGACTCCAGCATGTACAGCAAGTCACTTACCAGGGCAACATCAGGAAACAAAAAAAATAAAAATGTACAAATCATAGAATTCAGGACCACAATTAAACAAGACAGTTGCTAGGTCAAAGTCAAAGCCTTGGGAACACAGTCTAGAGACATGATAAAAAGCAAGAGGTAATAAAATTCTCTTATATAGGTCTCAGTAAGACAACCCACATACAAAAAAACTAGCCTAGGCCCCAGCTCATTGTCTTGTGGAAATTGCTCAGAGGCAGGTTTGCCAAAGCCTCATGGTAATTTTACAACCAGTTCAGGTTAACATGATTGCCTTAACACTGATCAGGTTGCCCGGTTTGTCTCGATATATTCCTGGATAATAAGGAATACTTATTACTATTAGCCAGTCCATTAGCCAGTGCATTTATACTGTAACCTCACATAACCTCTGACAGGGTCTCCTCTGGAAATAAGAGTTTGCTCTTTCTTATTTATCCCTCCACTGACATCTACTGTAATGAAAAACAGCTTTAGCTGGAGCCCATATTTTTTCTGTCTGCAATCTGAGATCCAATAGAAAGCTTGATCTTTTGTGCACATTTCTTTCCTGTACCTGATGATTTCAGAATACTTAGAAGAGAAAGAAGATGCTTCAGAAAGAAATGTCATGTGAAAACAGATATTCAGACAAAGGAAAGAAAACACTGCAAAGTTCCTAATGATTTTTGATTAATGACTTGGGTTTTCCATCTGCATAAACAATGCCTGTTCTTAAGACTGAGCTAATACACCCTGTAGTTATCTTTGACATTACAAATCCTAAAAGAATACATTTATGAGGATTTTTTTTTTTTTACTTGGATAAATTGGTACATCCTTACTAACTAACAGCCCAGTTTTGTACATGGTCTGGATTCAGGAGTCCAGTTCTTGGCAGTGAGGAGCTACAGAGGAGGCCTCTGTAAGTAGCGGTTTGGACTGCTCTGTGCTGGACACAGCTAATTCCAGACACTTCAGCAATGGACCCATGGCAGGATATGACTGAGCCCATTAGTCCCAGGTGTGGTGCCTTGGGGAAAACATTAGTAAGAAAGGGGAGAAAAAGCCACATTATGAGAGGAGGAGAGAACAAAAATAGTGAGATAACAACCTACAAACCCCAAGGTCAGAGAAGAACGAAGGACTCCAGGAGCCAAAGCAAAGATTGCTTTCCAATCTGTGGAGAGGACCCCACAATGGGGCCAGTGAACGTATCCTCAGGGAACTGTGACCTCTCGAAAGACAGACACTGGAGAGGAAAATAAGTGTGAGGAGGAGGAGTACTAGAGAGAAGCTGTTATGGACTGATTGCAGCCCACGTCTCCCTGTATTTTTCCAGGGGCAGAAGAGGCAGAAAGGGTAGAAAGAGAGGTTGAGAATGAAGGCATGAACATAAGTCTGGGAGAGAGTGAGGAAAGACATTTTAATGTTTATCTTTGATTCTTACCATCCCCAAACTCTTTTAATTGGCAAAAAAATAAATTAATTTTTCCCATGACAAGTCTTCTTTGCCTGTGACAGAACTGATAAGTGATCCTGCTGTCTTTATCTCAACCCATGAGTTTTTTCATCATACTTTCTCCTTCTGTCCTGTTGAGGAGGGAAGATGAGTGACCTGGTAGGAGTTTGACCTTTAACCAACACAGCAAGAACACGTACTAAGTTCCCCTTTAGGAACCAGGCAACTAAATAACTTTTCTAAATGACATTTCAACCACCAGATCTATTTTCTAGACTAATCTTGCTAGAAAACTATGCACAAAGAAACTTTTTTCTGCTTTTTATCAAGAAACAACAAAGGTTATTAGTTCTGTTCTGTAAGTGTAAGAAATCTGATAACATCTTTTTTGCCTGTTTCTGAGTCTAAGATCAAGAGATTATTTCAGTTTCACTTAGTCTAAAATGTATAAGCAAAGTTCCTTTGAACTGTATGGGGGTGCTTTACTTAATATTGCCTAAAGTTCTTTAGAAAAAAAAGTGTTTGAAGTTTCCTGGGATTGAATTCAGGGGGTGCTCTGTCTTTTAATGAGATCATATTCTTCAAAAGTATGTATTACCTTATTGAATACTTATTTCTAACATTTTTAAGGAGTTATGATAATATTTTCCAGCAATTAAAAAAAAAAGAAAAGAATGTCATGTTCTCTAGATTTATTTAGCTTAAAACATGTACCATTAAAGAAAGCATAACTGCAAGTATACAATGCTGATTTATGTTATGAATCATCTGTCACATATGTAGGAAGACAAGAGATCTGTTACCGGAAGTATGCTAATTTGACAGCCCTATGTCCCTGAATAGCAGCTAAATAAGGTTTTCCTTTAAAGCTCTCAAGTTTCATTTGATTATTCACTCAATATAGTTTTTACTTTCCTTGATAAATCTATAAAATTAAAAAAAAAAAATCTCTGTTGCTTAAGGTTTAAATTAATTCTACCATGGATTGCATTACAACATTTTTACCATGCAATTTAACAGTGAAAATTACAAACAGAGAACTGAATTTTTATAGATGTAGGTCCCCTTATTTTATTCTATAAGGTTTTTTTCATTTTTTGAACTGTTTTCTTTTGTCAGACACTCACTCATATTTTCTTGGTTCTAGTTAAGAGGAAAAGAAGCAAGAATCTTTTCTGACACCTGAGATATCTAGCCATTAGGGTAATATAAACACATATTTAAGGAAATACAGTACTACAGTAAAATTTACCATATTAACAGTGGCAGATTTAGATTTTAGCAAAGCATTTTCAATCCTTGGTAATAACTATGTGCCTTCCAGCTATAGAAAATAATTATGTTCTTAAGTTTAGAAAATATATACAATTTTTTGGTCAAGTATAGTTCATTTTTAATTGAGGACCACCTGGAGCCCTAATAGAGACTAGAACAGTTTCAGTCTTTGAACTGTTCTGGCCATTACAGTAGAAGAATTTAAATCAGTAGTTTACATACTTGTCAACAGCTGAAAGGGAAACATGCATGCCTACTCTGGAAATATAACAGAGTTCAGAAGGAAAACACAAGTTTGGTACATTCTTGATTCCAGCTTCAATATTGTTAAGTGAGATTTAGATTCTACATTACTTATACGTTTCAGTTCCCTAAATCTTCCTTAATGCAGATGCTTTATATCGTATTTTTATTTGGCTTTTTTTCAATAGCTATGATGAAAAAAGATATCAGTACATAGAGTACTGTATCTTTATTATCTGTCTAATGGACAAAGCTTTAAAAAGATCAGTTAAAGTGAAACATTCACAGTCTTTTGAATTTAGGATAGTCTCATTTTAACTCCATAAGCCTCAATAAAGTTCATTGAAGCTGTCAAGAAAAGATTAAGGGTGAAAGAAATGATAATGTTGGAAAGCCATACCTGAGAGAATAATCTATAAGGCATACTTACACGGGCATGACTAGCAGGAGATCTAAACAAATGGTGAGGGTAGCAAAGAGATTAAAGGATATCTAGACTTATCTATGGCAATGTAAGCAAGGGCTGCATCCACATGGCTCACAGACACATTTTAATGTTGAGGCTGCCGATGCCCAAATTTTAAGTGTCCCATCATCTTGTGGGATACTCAAACCTAGCCAACAACAAACACCTACTATGCACAACATGGAAAAACTGAATAGCAGAGAAGAAATGTAATGGGTCATAGTCCAATCTTATAATATCACCATACCACTGACTTATTTTGTTTTCTGTATTTAAGTTGAACTTTCTTACACACATTACTTTCCTCCTTTATGATGGCTGTTTCAAAACCTCCTTCTTTCTCATTACACTGCCAGCCTGACTACAGTAAGTAGTAGTTTATACCATTTTATTCTGACAGCTTTTTTTTCTAATAGCTACTTTGCATCTTCAGTATTAGACTGTCTTACAGAAAGAATTCAGCTTCTCTCTCAGTGTTTTGATAGCTCTTCAGTCTTTGCTTAAATCCACCATTTGCTTAAATCTTCACAAATAGACTAAGTGTTTCTGCCTTTTGACAACTACTTCCTCCCTCTTCAGAAATGATGGTCTGACTTGTTCAAGTGATGTCTAATCTGCCTTGCACAATACTTTCCCTTATCAAATAAAGATTAAAAAATTGTTATCTCTGGACACCTGAAGATCATCTTTCCATATGTTTGCAGCTTACCCATCCCTCAGTATTTCAAAGATTGCTGGGTTTTGTGTCACTCAGTTCTTCCAGAATCATATTCTGAAGGTCTCAATAAGAACAGCACTGCCAAGCTATTTTCTATAGAAGAGCATCTACATTTCTTGCTCTGGAACCAGGACAATATGTTTAAAATAACTGTTTGCATTTCAACTTTATAATGCTTTCTAAAAGACTGATGAACATCCAAGAATGTCCAGCCTTTTGAGGATTAAAACAATGCTCCAGAGTATGAGTTCTGCATTCAAGCTCTTGCTCCAAACCTCTTGGAGGGGAAACCCTGAAATGGTATCAACCCTTTGTCTGATATCTTAGGAAGGGAAGATTTTTTGATCGCTTTTCTTAAATTAGCTGGAATGTTAATACAATTTTCTCCTCGGTACTAAAAACACTTTGTCAATGGTAGTCTAGAATCTTCTTGGCCTTTTTGTAACAAAACGGAAATATTCTATCAGATGTGGCTCTGTGAAAACACTTAGTCTGGTTTAATAGTTTAATTTCCAGATTTAACTAGTATCTTTGCATAGTGCTTACTGAATCATGTGCATACACCATCTTGGGTCAGCAGTAACAGTTATCTTTATAGTGTATTTCATTATGAAATACAGACACATTCAAATGGTTTCTAGATTTAAACCCATATTCCCCTTAAATCAGGTCTAAAATAGAGAAACTACGTATTTAATACAACTGAAAAATTTCAAAGGCTTTACCAAAATACCAGTTTCTTTCACTTTTCCATGATCCTTCTATTTTGATATCAGTCAGTTTCTAAGTTCTGTGGAGTTTTAAACACTGTGCTGACTAAACATTGTATGTTTTTCTTAATTCCACATATTTCTTCAGCTGTCATTTGTCATGCTTTCTATTTTCCTATAACCTTTCATAATTCCTGTTCTAGTATTTTGGTGCTCCTAATACTTTAAAAAACTCAAACAAACAAACAAACAAAAAATCAAGACAAGCAATGTTAAATAAATGCAGTCAACATACAATAACTATCTAATATTTTTTAAAACTTTAATAAAATAATTGAACAGCCATCTGTGGGGATACTCATCTATTTGCCCTTCCAACACTCCATCTTGGTTTGTAAAGAGAAAAAACAGCAGAAAATAAAAAATAACATTAGAGTTGAGATTGCTTTTATTTCTAGAGCTCAGTCATGTGAGATGAATTAAAAAAAAAATAAGGCTAGTCGCTTCACTATGATGAAAAAACCCATATTCTCAAAATTCAGTTCTACTCATTTGACTCTCATTGATAAAATGATACCAGAATAAAACTTAATTAAGATCAAAAATATATACAGTTCATTCTATTACTAAATAAACAGACTCCAATTCTTATAATATCAGAGGAATAAGCACAAAATATAGTTGCCCCTTTGTTGCTTTTTTATAATCAGCTTTCAAAATATAAAATTCAATTTTTGAATTCCTTATAGTGATTAACACATTCATACTGATTTTCTGCTTCTTCCCTGCAGATACATTGCAGCAATGAGTCTATTATTGTTCATTAGACTAACTGCACATCCAGCTATTACAGATCACTTTGAAGCTTTCATAAACTATGAGAGAGAACATTCTTTTAAAGTACTTTCAGTGCCTGCCAATTTGATAAATACATGCATTTACTGTCATAAATACAGGAAACATTTAGAAAATGAGGGGTATTATAAAACGTGTTGCTACTTTTTTGCAGTTTTTTGGACAGTTTTACTCAAGGTTTATGTGTCAGAGTGTGACTGAGGTGTGTTACACAGTTAATGGCTCCTAGAGAAACAATACTTATTAACCTTAAATATTCTCCAAAAAATGCAAGTCCACACTTTTAAGAATGAGATGGAATATTTATTTCTTTTCTGTAGAATAAAAATTGATTATACTATTTATGTTTTCTCTAGTGTAAAAGCAGATTATACCCTCACTTGCATCTACTTAATCTCAACTTTGAACAGTCCATTACATTAATGTGTGTACTTCTTTTTTCACAAGTTACATTCAGTTCTTTTTCATTCCTCAGCCATACTTTCATCTTAATATGCAATATGCTCCTCGTACAAGGCCAATCTAAATTCCCTTGTTCTGAAGGGAGAAAATTAACTCAGTGTTACACATGTGTTTTCTTAATAAGATTATTTGATTTTACCCTTTCACTTCTTGCATTGTTGAAGGTTTTTGTCAGTTTGTTTTTGCTTCTTCACTTTTATGGCTTTGCATTTGATAGATAGAGAAATCAAGAAATAGAATAATCTAGTTTCTATCAATTTGGATTTTTTTTCCTGATATGAGAGACAGACTAATGAAGTGTAAAGCAAAAAGTTTTAAACCATTTTATGTTAAAATATTATTCGACTTAGAAAATAATCAAACTTTTTTTTAAAAAAAGCAATCATTATTTTTATGATTGAGGAGCAAGAATCATTTTTTAAAAGGCAATAAAAAATTTTCATTACCCTTTGCTAAAAAGATATTTTGTTCTCTCTTGCAGATGAGACTGGCTGAGGAGAGTGATTTCAGAAAGTTCTAGTATCCCAGTTTAAAGACCTGAGACCTTTGGTTGCATTTTTCAGAAGAAAATTCTGTTTGTTCTGAATGAAAACAGGTAAGTTCCTAATGGGTGGTACAAGTCCTCTGTTACTGGCAAGTATTTGACATCTCCTTGGCCATGCCTCTACTGAGATAGTAGTTTCTAGCTTTTTTCCTTTTATTTTCATATTTCCATAAAAAAATATAGAGACAAGTTTTCTTTGTTTCTCTCATTGTATTTACATGACAAATATCCTTTATGTTCTACTACATAAATTGTGACATTTCATGACTCTCCAAATATGTAGTTAATTATAGATGACAATGTCTTAAAATGAGTTTTCCTAATTTAGAGTCAGCTCACACAATTCCTTGATAGATATTTTATTTACATATACTACCTGCAAATAGGAAATAAATGCATTTTTTAAATAAATAAAAAGGATCGAGTCTATATGTAAAATTTACAAAAGCCTAGTAAATATAGTCTCACGGCATCAGTATTGTCCATAGCCCACACGTGGTGTTTTGATGTCGAAGTACATAAAGTGAACAGATTAGAAGAAAGACTGCCTACTGTTTGGAGAGTCCTGAAAATATCTGCTCCTGGTAGGAAATGGGAGGGACAAAGTGTTCCTCTTCAGAACGATTTGTCTTGATTTAGTGTTTTAAAGTGTGAGCTTTAATTAAAAGAAAAAAACTTCAAGGACTAATTGCCATTTACACCTAAATATATTCTTACTTGGTAAATAACTGACTAAAAACAGCTTTTAATAAACACCTATTTCTTACAGCATTCCAAGGCATTGAATGCATCTCTCAGCAGGAGCTGATGTGTTAATGATATAACATTGTACCTCCTATAAAGAAGACTAATGTCAGGAAGCATTGTAGGAAAAATAATTTATCAAGTCTTGAAAAGCACAGTACCAATAAATTCAGATAAATCTGACTTCCACTTAGGTTTTTAAGGCAAGATTTACTTTCTTCCAGATCAATTGAGCCTCTGTTAACCACTTTTTTAGCAAGACAAAATTAAATCCAAGCTTTTAATTATACTGTGATGCTAGTTCCATTACTGTGTTCAGGTAATACAGAATACACCTTCAGCCCGGAATTTAAAAATAAAGTGCATTTAGTTATGCATTTTACATTTATATATAAAATTTATAGCTGTCCAGTTGCAATAGAATCATCTTTGATAATTATTTCAATTTTACTTCCTCTTAGAGCAGCCAGGAGACATCTTTGTTTAGCAAGCAGTGCAAACAATAAAAAACTTATGATGTCCATATTTACAATGAACATGAACCTAGTCAAAAATAATGTGGAGACCGCACACTGTTCCTCTATCTGCTCTGTATATTTTTTATGCAACACTGCCTGTTACCAGCATGACTGTTATCAATAAACCCCACAATTACAATTTATCTCACTTTTTTAACATAGAAGTATTTGAGTGACCCTTGCCTTTATGTAACAATATTTCTTCAGTTGTCTTTACAAGTCTTTCCACGCAGTCTATGAATGAAAACAGAAAAGCAGTTTTCTCTAAGGAAAAACTATTTAGGTAGACTAAAAGCAGCAGGTATACCTGTATGTATATTAATTAGCAAAACTACACATTCTAGCCTTTTTAAATGGGTCTAGTTACAGAGAGAATATGAGACAGAGGAAGAAGATGGAGAGAGAGTCAGCACTGTTTAAAAAATTGCAGTTTATCTGCAGTGCATTCCCTGTGCAGGCTCAACACCACAAAAAAAAAGGAGTATAATAAGTGCCCCTGACCAGCATGTGTTGCTCCTTCTGCTTTAGGGCGGTGTTCAGCTTGCCTTATTCACAAGTTATTAAACAAACTTGGTATGCTGGTTTTGGTTGGGGTAGAGTTAATTTCCTTCATAGTTCCTATAATGGGGTTTTGGATTTGTGCTGAAAACAGGGTTGATAATACAGAGATGTTTAATTATTCCTGAGTAGAGCTTACACAGGGCCAAGGCCTTTTCTGCTTTTTGTCCTGCCACACTGACAAGGAATTTAGGCATGCTTGGGAGGCTGGGAGGAGACACAGCCAGAACAGTTGACCCAAACTGACCAAAGGGATATTCTATTCCATATGACATGCTCAGTATATGAAGAGGAGGAAGAAGGAGGAAGTGAGGGGATAGTTGGAATTATGGCCTTTTTCTTCCCAAATCACCATTACGTGTAATGGGGCCCTGCTCTCCTGAAGATGGCTGAACACATGCCTGACCATGGAAAGCAGTGAATTAATTCCGTGTTTTGCTTTGCCTGTGTGCACAGCTTTCATTTTCCCTGTTAAACTGCCTTTATCTCAACCCATGAGTTTTCTAGCTTTTACCCTGGCAATTTTCTCCCCCATCCTACTGGTGGGGGAGTGACCAAGCATCTGCATGGGTCTTGGTTTCTGGCTGAGGTGGAACCACAACACTTGAGTGTGTGTGAGCTGGCAACCCTCTTGTCATTTCCATCAGCCTGTGACAGTCCATGAAGGCTCAGGAAGGCAAGACTAGCAGGTGCTGGTAGAGCTCTCTTGAAGGCTTCCCACTGGCAAAGCATCAGTGGCTCGGGATCTGGATTGGTGCAGCAGAGCTCTACAGATCAAGACCAAGTTCTAGGTGGTGGAAGGCAGCATAGGAAGCATTAGAGCAGATCACCTATTTCTAACATTTTTTCTAAATATATGACAGAAGAAGATCTGATTTCTCAGAATAGTTTGAATTGGAAAGGACCCAGAAGGATCATCGAGTCCAACTCTTAAGCAAAGGGCCCATACAGGGATCAAACATGTGACCTTGGTGTTATTAGCACCATGCTCTAATCAATTGAGCAAATTCAAAGTTACAAAGATTATGCAGAATTTGTGTGATGTGTTCATTATGATTTATTAACGATTTATTATTTAATAACAAATTATTAATTCATTTTCTTTTAAGATACAAATGCAATAAACTCAATCTATTGTGAGAGCAATCTGCTGCAGATAGCAGGGGCCAAGGTCTTCTGAGCATCTCCTGAACAATCTCATACAGAAGCTCCTGCCATACAATGTTCTTCTCCAGATTTGTTTTGCTCAGATGATTTCAAAGACCTCAAAGTTGGTACAGTTTCCATTCAGGGTCTGGTGGGGATAGAAAGAAAGCCACTGCCAAAGGTCATACTCTGATCCTTTTCTTATCTCGTACTTTATAGTTTCCTTGTTGCCTTCCTAAATAGCCCAAAACAACAGTGCAGCCATTTGTCATAAGAAGGTGGTTTGGAGGTTTCTTTGCTGTTGATTTTGTTTGTTTTTTTGCTCTGTGAGCCCTGTAAACAGAAAAAAAGAAAAATTGACTTGAGAAAAAGGGGGAGGGGAAAAGACTCACAGTGTCTTTTCAAATATTTTTCCCTAATATTTTTATTGAACACAAAATAACCAGCAGTGGAAGGAAGAAATCAGTGGCCAATTGGGAGGAATAAGAGATGGGGAAAGAAAAAAAGACTTTAGCTACTAATATTGCAAAAATTCTACAGCACAATTATAGAGTGGCCATTTGATGACAAGACCTTTCTTCAATCCATAGCATTGGCATACATTGCATAAGACATAAAGTCTTTAAGCCCTAGGAAATGGAAGTCTTAATTCAGAACAAAATTACTTTTAGTCTAAACTGTGTTGAAGAAAAGAAATAAAGGAATTATTTTAAACAGTCAATAGGTAACTACTTCATGCTTATCACACATAAAAATATGTTCAACAAATGCTGTAATTATGTGTAGCACAAAAGACAATGAAACACCTACATCTTCAGACAAAAAACGTGTTTTTTGTAAAGAAAAGTTCAAGACTGAGAGACATTTCAGCTAGAGATCATTCTTGAAGAGTGCATATGCCTCTGGTCCAGTGCTTGATGTTGGACATGAACGTTGCTTCAAGTACTCTACAGCTTCTGTCAGCTTCTCACAGAAGCCACACCTGTAGCCCCTCCACTACCAAAACTGGGCCATGCAAACCCAATACAGAGGTGCATAAGAAGAGACATGGTATGCTGGAAAGATAAAATCTTCTACTTCACTTATCAGAACAAAATTAAGACACATTTGTTGGGTTTTCTTTCTTCATTGTTCCTAGCATTTAGCTGAGACTTATCATGCAGAATTAACATAGACAGTAATCAAATATGTTTGTATTTTCTTTAAAAGAATTCTCAAATAAATATACACACAGAATAATTTTCATAATGAAGTGTTTTGTTAAGCACAGTCTCCAGTGATCTCCTAGGGGAATGACCTAAAACTGATCAATTTATACACAGACACTGATATAGCTCATTTTTTAAATAAATGTAGTGGAATGTAAACAACAAATACATTACTTAGCAAATTCCTCTATCTGTACCAACTGCCTGCCTCCCACATTTTGTGTCCAACCTCCTCTAGTTGCTTGTTCATGGCACCATTAACAGTATGACAGCAAACAAAGTTGATCTCTTTTCAGAAGGCAAATTGGCTGTGTTCCCGCAGCATACAATGAAAGCGTGGCCATTTTCATGTGAAGCTAATCTTCATAGGCTTTGGGGTTTTTTTTCTGTGACAAGTCTTTGTTTGCTGGCACAAAAAACACTAGTTAACATAAGCAATAGCTCCCTGCCTAGTTATGTGTTGATTTAAGAAACAATGCTATGAGCCCTCTTTCTCAGAAGTTTTGTATAGACATGTATTTTTAAAAATACATACAGAAACGCAAAGAAAATTCTAAGTATATATGAAAGCATGACAAATTTGACAATGAAAGGCTATGATTTTAAGGACTATGCTTAATTTTAAAGCATGATGAATCAAGGATTAGGATTATCCATGCAGAAATAACAAGAGTTTACTTAATATAAACCATTTTGGGGGCTATATCTTATCAGACAGTACAAGTTAAAACTGTTTAAAATGTCTGTTTCATATAAAAGCACAGGTTAAAATGGGATATCTTTCAAAAATAAAATGTATGTAAAAATGTTAACTTTAAATATTTGTCAAGTAGTTTGTAAGAATTAATTTGCACTTTGAATAAATACTAAGCTTTCTGTTATTCAAATAAAACCTTCCTCAAGTTTACATTTCTGAACCTCTCACAACTTATCAGAAGGTAAATTTACAGCAAAATAATTTAAAGATTTAGACATCTTGGCAGTTTATAGAGTCAGCAGAGATGACAGAGTAATGAGCTTTTAAGAACTTAATCTGAGGCAGGGGGAAGATTCATCATTTATCTTAGACTTTTGAGAGTGATTCTTCACTGATATCTCTTCTGATTAATAAAATTGCACTCTTAAAGAGTAAGAAAAAGTTTTGTGTCCTTGTTTTTTCTTTTTTTTTGCTGTAAGACATCGATTAAATTGGAACAAAACTTGCCCAGTTTTCTAGTATCTAATAAAAATTGTGTAGTAAGGAGGGTAAGGCACCCACTAGATCTTACATTTCCCACTCTGACAGGTAAATTATATAAAAGTTGTCCTCACAGCTACTCAAGGTTGACCCCATTTCCTACACAATATCTCAGAATTTACTTTGAGAAGAAATAGGAGATGAAGCTAAAGAGATTTTGCTTACAAAGCAAGATAATAAGTTTACCTCCAGAAACAAGGAACTCTTATGTTCGCTAAGAAGGCAAGGCAAGTAGCAGCAGTGGTCCTCTGCTATCAGAAAGCCCTGTGACACTTGCACTACAGCAGTACTCAAAGTCTCCCATCCTGTTTGATGCCAAATAAACACTGCAAAGGTCATTGCCTAGCTCTACAACCATTTCACAACAAGATAACAATGTGTGCTTTGATGATTCAGATGCTGTTGACCAATGAGAAACTGAAGAAGAACAATAGATCAGATGGGAGTTTCTCAGGAAGTAAGAGATTTGGATTATTAATTACTGTAGAAAACAGTCAAGAATGAAATAGGAGAAGGAAGGCACTTTTTTTCTGATATTTTAAATTTTCTTTCTTCACTATTTACTTTGAAAATAAACCATAGCAGAGATCATGGAAGCAAAGGCGAAACGTAACTGATATGACAGACAAGTTAAAAGATCTAGACAACACAGTTTGGAAAGCATATTATCAGGAAAAAAACCTAATGTTGGTTACAACTGGGTTTGAGTTATTTTATTTACATTTCTTTGCTAGAAAAATCACCTACCTTGAGGGCAAGATTTCTGATGCTACATTTCACTTTAACTAAGCAAGTTTTAATCACATGTATCAGTTTCTCATCTTTGTGGTTGACAAGAAACCATTATTTATGATACTATTACATATTAAACTTCTCATCACCACACAGAATTGAGCAGCAAGAGAATATATTCCATACACTAACTAACAGCTAAATAACGAATCATGAGCCAAAAGGATGCAGTCACAGAGCTTTAACCTTTTGCTGCATGAAACTTATAAATTCAATAGAAATATTTTTAAAGAAGACAGCTGTAGGTAACAGATGGAGAAAAAATGGAAATTATTTGTATCTTATTAAAATTAAGGGGTAGATGTAGTAGGCAGTGTACCAAGTTTTCCTGCTACATCCTTATTCTGAGGTACAGCATGGTGAGAAAGACAAACCTTCATTCTTCTTTGAACAGTAAAGGTATACAATGCAGTCCACCATATTTTTTTTCTTTCTTTTCCATAATCCTATGGAAATTATTTTCATTCAAATGTTGGTGAAAAAGTAATCCTCTGAAACAAAAGAATAAAAAGGAAAAAGAAGATAAATTCTTGTGAGTTTCATGTACATGATATAAAATACTAATTACTTTAGGAGTTAAAGCTACTTTGCAGAGTGTGTTCTTTAATTTAAAATATTTGTATTTTTATTTTGATTAAACAGAAGTCTCTGCTCACTGTCGCTATTCTGAGAAAAGTAGACAAAAATACTGAGAGTTAAAGACCTGGTGTACATGAGAGCTAGTTAAAATACAGCATATTTGGAACAGAGCTTTGCACCATGTAGCTCTTGCAATGCACTAGCTGAGTTACAAGAACTAAATTGAATATAATTTTTTGCCTTGTCTTCAATAAAATCTTACAGTATTTGGGAAAAGAAAAGCTCATTCTTCCAATCTGCTTTTAGAATAAAGCTCACAATATAACAATTTGTTAGCTTTGTTTTGTGTTCATCAGCTCTCTTTCACTACTTGTTCATCAATCGTGCAATGCCTTTGTGGTATCAGTAGTATGGATCTTGGATGTACAAATATTATTTCCTGCCTTGTGGTATACTTTAAGGAATTGCCTGAGCATGGGTATCTTGGGTCCTTGTGTGACCACAGCAGATAGGAACTGTATATACCACAGAGCTGTCTGAAATACTCTGCCTGAAATCTTCCTAGAGAACCAATACAGAAGATAGAGAAGAACAGAAAAGCCACAATAATTATGGCATGTGGGGAATCTCTGTTTCTTGAAGACTCAGAGGACAGCACTGAAAAGCAGCACCAGCAACCTTGGTTTGGAGACTAAAATAATGTAATAATCCTACACAAAGCCTGGGATCTCAGTTCAGACTCCATAAAACAGCTTGGTAAACATCTACAAGAAGACCTTATAGTTCTTTATCTATCACAAAAATCCAATTTTTTGTTAAAAAACAAAATTATTTTAAACTTTCATTAAATGCAAATGTGTATCAAATGTGTATTTTATGTCAGGGAGCTCTCATGTGGTTGTAATCTTAAAGCTATTTTTTGTTGTGGTAAGTATATGAAACTTATATACATTTTTATTATATTTAACATTTTTGTGTCATTCAACTCCATCTGTTCCTATCTTGGCTGTCACAATTTACCAGGTACCTGTTTCAGAAGACAGTACATATATTTAATGGCTAGAAACTAGCATGTCCAGTCCAAGATAAAATTTTCCCTCTCAATAGTTTAAATTGCCAACATAACTCTCATTTAAACAAATGAAAAATGATAATATAGAATAATCAAATACTTCATAGTTCATCAGAATTATGAATTGTTTTACTGAGGCGTAAAATAAATTTCAGCAAACTGTCCATAAAATTAAGTTGTGCTTCACTTGAAAATAATCTGTAACCTGATGGGAATAAAATTCACGTAATCTGGCTGTTCCTGCCTGTCAGCCTACAGCAAAGAGTACAAATCCAGGTAGCATGAGATAATCAACACCAGGAAGATGTGTCTGGCAGCAGTGAATATCTGATGTTAAATCATTTTTCAGATTAAAAGATAGGTATTTTCTGAAGGTCTTAGTTAAGGCTAGAGATATTTCTCATTGAATGCATACAACTCTTGACTTTGGATTTCTCCCTTTCCAAATATATGAAAATGCAATTATTTTTTTTCTTGATGATCCATTTTCAAGCTAGTGCTACTTCCCCTTTGTTGTATTCAAGAAGAAAGCAGTAAGTCACTTTCAGGGCACCTTAACTCTGAATTACATAATTGGGCCAAGTGATCTTTGCAAGTCTCTTACTTAAGAAACATTATATTAACTGCACATTAAGAGTGCAGTATTCCCAGTTCTCTTTCAATGTATACTATTTTGGGTACACATGGCCTTGCAGAAATACACTGATGATAATTATGTGTTTCTGTATTCATTAGGATAAAATTACAGGTATTAAATGGCTAGAATTGTCACTATCACTGACAGATAGTTTTAAGTTAGCTTTTCAATTCTATGTATCTCAATCTAATACCAATGCACCCTACTTTCCACATATCTCCTGGAGAAATAGTTATGATGAGCTACTTTATTTTAGCACTCAAACCCATTTTGCTATTATTTTCATCAGTTAATAAACATCCTTAATTTTCCACAGAAAGTTAAGATTTTGGTTTTCCCCCTTTCACTGGATGAAACTATCTTTTCTGTAAATCAGATAAATATTCAGTCTTAATACTCTGGTTAACCACTTTAAGATTTTGTGGCACAAAAAAAGCACTATGCTTAAAGAGAGCTTGAAACAAACTCCATTGCCTTTATTTCAGTCTTATGAAATTTACCATCCTTTAAACCTACACACACTTGAAAAGATATGTCATGAGTAAAGTGAGTAAAGGCTACATTTTAACATTTTTTTCTTTGTTAAGCAAATTGTAATAAAGCACAGGGATATCCAGACATGTACTTATTAAAATGCTATTTAAGACAAAGACTAGTAAAAAGTTAAACATTGCACAATTAGCACACATTATTAGCAGGCACTTCTTTTTATTATTATACGACAAAATAAATGTCAATAGAAAACTCAGGCATATTAATTAAGACTTGTTACTGCCTCATGGCCAAATATGGAATCAACCATATAATCTATCCATCTCCAAGCACGTCGCTCATAGTATAAGGGGATCCCATAAAATAATGATGAAGAGTTTAGGGTGATAGTCTAGTTTAGGAGGAAAAAAAATCAAATTCATAAGACAAGGACAAAAACCTTTTGTTGCTAACTTATTTTCTTACTAAAGAAGGTGCATGTTTGTGTCTGAAGCTATTAGATTTTTCGTTACTAAATGCAACTGCGACGAAGGTATATGTCTGGCTGCAGAGCAAACACACTGAAATAGTTCAAGAGATGTGATGAACACAATTTTATTTTGACTATGATTTATTATAAAGATGGCATAACAACATACAGGGCAGTATTTGTGTCCTCTCAATTGATAAGGGTTCAGCTGCAGAATCACCTGATGGGATGTATTTGCATTGGCAAAATGGGCATTGTAGTAATTGACAGTATAAACCTCTTTATCTACGCAACTCACACTTGCCCTTCACTGCAATCTGATGCTGGTTTAATCCAGTAAGACACCCTGTTGTCGTCTCCCAAACATCTTATTATCCAGCACTTTTTCCTGCACATCAGACATGCTCTCCTCCAGCTCCAATAATCAGCTTTCACACACACAAACACCACTACATATCCCTTCACATTTTTAGTATCATTCATCTTCCATTGAGTAACTGAACAGTCAAGTTTTTACTGTTAATTTTTAACTTGTCCTGTCTCAGAGGAACCAGTCACAGCAGCTCACTGGTCCCAAGAGAATCTCTCTCCAGTTAAGGCAATTGAAACATAATCATTTCATGAAGTTTATTACCCTTTACTCAAATTACACACTTGGATGTTGGTAGCTGCGATTGAAACAATGCCCCTACCCTAGAAACTTAAAATGGTCACTGGTTAAGGGCTGAGTTCTGTTTGGTTTCTATTCTATAAGATCAAATCCAGGGGGAAAATTTCCAACTGTTGAATGGAAAAACAGAATATGTGTCATCTAACTGTGTAGGAGTTTCAGCACAGAGACGCTTAGTAGTGATCATGGCAGTGATGAATCCGTGGGCAGAAATGTGAGAAACAAAAATTCATAACTCTGCTGTCAAGGCACTTGTTATAATTCATAATAATAGAAAATTCTTGTTAAACATTCATGGTTTAGGTAGCTTTAAAATATATATTTTTTTTAAATCATCAACAAAACTGCCAAAACCCCCACATTCCCCTAATTTTTTTTTTTTCCTTAATATTTCAGTAGCCATTTTAGATTTGCATATTTACAGAAGAAAAGTAGTAGGTATTTCCCATGCCTGCCACATTTACTACATAGAATATTTAAGAGAGCTCAAATAACAGAATAGGGTTTTTATTAAATTGACTTCCTAGCTAACCGTCAATCCCTTTCTCTCTTCCAGGTCACAAGATTTTGTAAATGGAAGGTTTTAATCCAATATGGCCCTTGTTTTAAATTGAAACTACTACCTACTACTGACATCCTAATATAACAGCTTCTTTTTATTGTTTGTGTAACATTTGTTAATCACATGGCACAGTTGTATAATAAATATTTGTGTATTTTAAATGGCAATTTAACAGATTTTGCAGCATCAGCTGCCCTATTCTCCCCTCTGCTTCTTGGTGTTTCGCTACCACTCTCCAGCACAGAATCCAAATGAAGCAACAGCCTCTCCCCATTCTGAATCTCACTCTACAACATATACACTGCCACTGATATTCAGGAGACCACCTAGATCTGCATATAAAACTATGTACAATCAAATCTAATTTAGTTATTGTTTATATTGCTTTAAAGCCATTGTTTAATGTGTTCAAGAGAAAAAACACCATCTTTAGGATGTAATTCAGTTTGCTCATAATGTAGCAACACACTACTTTAGAAACTCTTATGGGTAAAGCTGCAAAACTGTAGGCAAATAAGTAATTTCCAGCAGGCTGTACAACAGGCTTATTTCTGTGGGGACAGTTGTTTGTTCTGACTGAGCATGAATTAACCTTTGAGATGTGATGGCATGCAAGGAAAAAAATAAAACTATTAATCCCATAGCCCAAACTAAGCAGAGTTAATATTCAGTCTGGAAAGCATCCTATCTCTAATTAACATGAAAATAAATATTTTAGCTTATTTTTGATTCTCTAGGCACATCTCAATTTTAATGTATTTCAGTCAAACTCTTTTCCTTTACCCTTCAGACCTATATTCTTTTGAGCTAATTTCTTTTGCATTTTCAATGCTACACAAGAAATCACTGCAGTTAGTTTTAAATAAGACTGCATAAAAGAGAAGATAAATGGTTCTAGACAGCCATACTGCTTTGTGAAGTACTGAACTGTGCTATAGGTTGACATATCCTTAAACTGCTGCTAAATCATAAAGGCTCAAGAGTCAGAACAGATTATTGAAATGGTCTTAAGTGGATTTTTGACACCATTTTTACTTGAGCTGAGGATATAGTACAGCATAAGGTGACATTCAGAAGTGGTTTTTGACATGAAATACATTACTACTTGTCAGAGTATGCAATGGAGGTCATAGTATGTATAGACTTTTCATATATTTACTTGATAGATAATGGATTCTTTGAAAGTATTTTATGATATACTACATTAACCTATAAAGTAAAATATTATTATATGCATTTTTAAGTTATTGTACACTTCATTAATAAATTACTACATAATTTGTACTATTGAGATGATGGCTCAGTTTTCTAATTCTCTAATAATAAGGTACATAATTTCTTTGTTTTCCTGATTAAGTTACCTCAAAGTATCTGAAAAATGTTATTGATTTTTCATTATAGTCCTCTATTCCAGATTTTTCAGTAGCCACTCTAAATTCTAGTTTGTGACCTGTGCACTGTGTTTTGCAGTTTATAAAAACAATTTTTATGTAAGTCAGCCCTGATCTTTATCCTAATATGCAATATCCTGGGCCACTGTAACACTGCAAAAGAATCACATTTTCCTTCCTGATTACCAGCTGCTGTTAGAATAAGCACTCCATTCTCATTTCTTCAGAGTGGGTTGTATATAGTTTTCTAACCTGGTAGGAGGAGACAGGCCACTGTACATCCCTGCTTCATTTTGCCATCGATTCTATATATCAGCAATGGAAGAAGTCTACAGAGGTTACAGTCCAAACTAAGCTTCTGCTTAGTCATGTAATCCACATTAACAGAACTGAGATAGATATCTACAGTCATACAACCTATGACCATGAAATCTACAAGCAGGAGAGAGCTTTCTCAAGAAGCCAAACTCAATCCTTAGAGGCTTCAGAGAGTTTTGAAGACTAATTTGCTACTAGCTAGGTCTTTTCAAGGCACTTCTAACTAGCAGTAATTGAAATCTGAGCCATTAAAATTATTACTTTTAAAAGGTGGGGATATTTTTTTTCTCTTTAGCTATAGTTCTTTTAAATAGATGAAAAGTTATTCCCTTGAACTTACTGATCAGCAAAGATGGATTTTAATTAAAAAATAAATATACATCTTCTTTTAAAGAGTTGTTGGGTTAACATACCTAAGACTTTTTTTTCTGCTGAAGTTATACTGTAATCCCTTTTCATTTACATGATACATATCCAATTTCTTTTCAGTAAAGTTGAACTTACTATCACAGCTTCATTTATTTAGCTTGTGCTGGTATGATCTATAGTCGATAACGTCTTTATTTCAGGAAAATATGCTTCCATGCAGTATATGTAACATACCTGAATTTAGAAATACATCATAATTAACTAGAGAAGAACAGACAAAGTCCATTTTATAAGTGATCATAAATATAGGTAAAAATCTTTTTTGCCCAGATAGTGCAGTTGAGGATACTTACTTAACTCAAAAAATAATGGAACTCATCACTTTTAATCTCAGAAGAAATTTAATTTATGATGATGAAATGTTAATAACAACTCAATGACTTCAAACACATGATAGAACTGAGCAAGTCTATTTAAATCCTGTTTTGACAGAGATTTTTTTGATGCTAAACACCCATTAAACACCAATAGGATTAGAGCATTTTACACTTTGCAACTCCTTTGAAAATCCCACCCGCTCTCACAGTACATAACTTGTGATGTACTACAGGCAGTGTAAATTTAAGATTTTATTCTTTCAAATGGTGAGTTAAAGGGAATCGAATGGGCAAATATACTTCAAAGGAAAATTTTAGCTTACTTCGCTCCTCAGAAGAAAACAGAGGTATCTCATGCAGAGGATGAATTAATACTGAGCACAACGTGTGAAGGATCTTCACTGGTGAACTTTGAAGAGGAATTTCCAGAGAACAAACTTGGACAGTTTGAGTCACTGCCCAAGTACTAGCTGTGCATTCAAGTATTCCAGGTACCCTCTTGGCAAATAGCATGACCCTTAGCTGTTATTCCAGAAGGGCACACATCTTCTGCCAGCCCTGAGATAACCTTTCAAATCATCGGCTGTGAGAGCACACAGGGAAAAGAGCTGCTGCCATCAACTGCCATCATTGACAAAACTCATCTGGGACAACATCCTGAGACCAGAAAAATGAACAGTGAGGGAGATCTGGAGGTCATGGTCACACTAGGGGTGGAGAGCTTGAAAAAATGCTGTTACCCCATTTACAGATCTGCAATTTTAGAATAGTTTCATTTCTCTGGATGCTGGTGAGGACACACAAGGCCTGTAAGGGGTTTTATCAGAGCTGACTGCATCCAAAACTTTTGTCTACACAAAAAAGAGGCAAGTTATAGTTACTGAAGACTCCCACCCGTGGGAACCAAGGCACCAGTCTGGTGGCTTGACCCAAGCTAGCACTCAGGTTCACTGCTTGGCCAGAGCTAAGTTCCAGGATGCTGCAGAGGGGTTGCTGAGGCTTATCTGGCTCCTTTTTGTATTGCTTGGATCACAGTTGGTACTGCTGGGGGTAATGCAAAGCATATTGAGAACAACCACTAATATCTGAGGGCAAGAAAAAAGGCATGATCTGGTCCGTGTTGCGTTTGCTCAAGCCTGTCACTGAGGGGAAAGACTAGAGCAGAAGTGGTTTCATTTAGCATCTGTTTGTGTGTGCCTGGTGCTGCAGTGAGGGCTTTGGCTGTGGGATCCTTTCTGTACCCTTGCAGAAAAGACCAACTGGTAGGCTCTTCACAAAGGTTCACAGAAGTAGGATGAGAGGCTAAAAGCACAAGTTGGAACATAGGAAATTTTGCCTAGGTATTAAAAAAACTTTTTTTTTTTGGTGGTGGAATATTGGAACACAGTGCTCAGGGCTGTGGTGGAATCTCAGTCACTGGAGACTGGGCTGTGCACAGCCTTGAGCAACCTCATCTAATTAGATCTATTCTGAGCAGAGTGTTTGACTTCTGGAGGATCCATACAATCTCCATTATTCTAAATGATTAATGATGTGCACCAGCTCTACACCCCAAAAATTACTAGCTTTCCCTACTGGTTGTTTAAAGAGATCTCAGAAGATTTGCTCAAAAGCTTATGTTATGGATACCTAGGACAAGGTTAGATTAACCTCAACCCCAATTTCTACTTTGCTGCTGTTTGAAACTCATAGGAATTTAGGCACCTGAAAGCCCTAGTGTCTTTGATATTTTATAAGTTCAAATCTTATTGAAAATAATTTCTGAGACAGAAAGCTTCTTTTTATCGTCCTCACAATATTTCTAAAGTATAATAATTTTTTTTACCATATAACTGTACAAATTATTCACCATTTCATTGATGAATGAGAAAGGCAGTTTTTTCTCACCAGAGTCTTAAGAACAGTTGTATCCCAATATCTGTAAGGTTGTGTCACTTATTCACAAGAAACAGTTACAGAACCAATTCCTCTTGGAGGAAAACGTCTCTGTGTTAAAGCTCTCACTGGAATACTTAAATTTTTATTCCGTGCACTTGTCTCCTAAAGCTTATTCATATGAAAAAAATCATTGATTCAGTTAACTTTTTTGAACTAGTGACTTATTACTGTACTGGAATTCTTGACTAGTATAATGATTACCTTATGTAATACCTTTGACAATATCCTTTTGAGATTTTTGATATTGTACAGTTCTAAGATGCTTTAAATACAGAAAAACAGAGAGAAAAATGTGAATAGAAAAACAAAAGACAACAGAGGCAGGGGTTGACTGTCTTTTTCCAAAAAGCAAAATAAAAATGTCTTAAGAATTGAACCAACACTTATGAAAACATATCTTTAGACAATATTACCTAAGTAAAACTGTCCAACTTTATATTACAAAATTCAGCTTTCAATTGCACGCTACATCCCTTTTCAACTATATAATTCCTTGAATTATTCTACATTTCTACTACAAAAACTTTATGATCCTAAAATGATGATTGTCTTAGAGAGTGGCACTGTCGATGACTAAATAAAGTAGAAGAATCCAGTTCCTAATTCCTATGTTATGGTTGAAACTAGTAAGAATTTAGGTATCTATTCATCACAGGAATTTGAGATCTGGTTCTACCTGATATAAAATCTAAAGGCCTAATGAATGTCTCTAGAGTAACCACTTCCAAAAATGAAACCAAGTAAAAAAACCTACTGCTCTGTGATAGTAAAAAATTTGTTAGAGGGCAAGAGATCTGTTGTTCCAACTTGTAAGCATGAGCCTAAACCTGAACTCATTGAAAGGTCTTTGTACAAGATGTGAAGAGAAGTCTATTTTGGCAAGGAAATTGATGCTAGTCTTTTCTCCTCAGCATTTCTTATCACCCAACTAACCAGGCTTCACACGCTCTATCACCCCAGAGCCCACAGGCGTACTCCAAGATGAAGTAAAGTGGTTCCTTACCAAATCCATTCATAGGTGGGCCCTGGTTACACACGAGCACTGCAAGGATGTGTCTATGTCACCACACTTTCTGCCAGTAGTTGAAACAAGGGAAGAGAGCAGAAAAGATACACTGGTAGAAAAGTGTGACAAAAAGAGTAAGAGAACTGGGAAGTAGAAGTGAAATAGAGACAGAATCAGAAGGCTTGATCTAAAAATCAAGAAGTTAAGATAGGTGAAAGAGATGAAGGTGAACATGAGGACTGAAGAAGAGGGCTCATCAGTGATGCTGAAAGAGACCCAGGAAAGAAATAAGCTGTCTCCATGGAAACTTCAGGTAAAAACCTCTAGAGATTAGTAGAGATCAAGGCCAGACCAGCCGGAAAAGGAACCCAGTGTTAAGGCTGTTTGTAGAGAATATGAGGTACTACAGATTAAGAGTCTGGGTCTGTAGGTAGGTGAGAACAAGAGGATCCAGACTACGAAAAGACTGTGGAAAAGAAACCTGAGCTGGAAAAGGAACTTGAGCAGGTATAAATAATTAGTGTATCTGTGAAAAGACCGTAGAGTCTTTTGTCAAGAAACCACTTTTTAAAGATGTCTACTAGTGATGCATTCTTCCTTTACTAGGTTCCTGTCTTTTATATATGGAGGATTACCTACTATTAAGTGTTTGGAAGAATATGATCATCACCTCAGATTGGTCACTCATAATCCTGAAGTGTCTCACAAAATATTTGTATATTTTTTCATTAGTAAGTCTAAGCTTCAAGTTATACTCTCTAGGAAGTGGTTTAATAAACAGCACACCTCAGGATAATAGAAGTATAAATTGTTTATTGTTAGTAAATAAAAGTTAGAAAAATAAGAAAAAAGAAAAAAGAGAAAAGAGAAAAAAAGGAAAGAAAAAAAGGAAAAGAAAGAAGGAGAAAGTAGGGAAAAGGGGAAAGGGAAGGGAAGGGGAGAAGAAAGGGAAAGGAAGGGAGAAGAAAAGAAAGGGAAGGGGAGAGAAAGGAAGAGAGGAGAGAGGAGGACTGGTGAAAATATTATTGTGAGGCACAACAGCCCAACCCACAATTACAGACTCTGTATTCGAATTGGTGTGTGAAGAGCAGGGAAACTGGAGAAAAACAGTATTGAACAGCTACTCTACTAAGTGAGCCCGTTGTATCCTATATATGGAAACAGACAGGTTGTCTGTAGAGAAAAATGTTCCATAGCCGTATAATTAAAACCTGTTTAATATGGTATAATGTATTTAAAAGAACACATTAAGTTTGTACAAGAAAACTTAATCCTCATATGTTCTAGACCACTGAATGCAGCTTTAACAATACCCTTTATATATTATATGTGTGCAGAAGGCATAAAACCCACATTCCATTTTATTTCATTTAAACTTGAGTCACTCCATCCAGGATTCTATGCATGAGGCTTCCTGTTATGCTACTTAAGATAGAAGGTTTTCAGGAAATATTTGCTTTGCATCTCAGTCAAATAATTTTTTTTTTTACAAGCAAACAAAAGAAGCTAAATGCCTCTTGAAACTGTTCAGCATCAATTTCCTTTTGGGAGACAGTCCCAAGCCTTCACTACCTAGATCACAGAATTTGTCTTTTGTTTTTCAGAATTACTTTATGCATCTGTTAAGATAGCCACTTAACCTATCTCTTGTGATGCTAACCATCATTTTGTTCAACTAGCTTTTTCTTTTCTCTGTCTCATGCTGAATTCCACTCTCTGTGTGTGTATATATGGATAGCAACTTTATTCTTCTGAACCTTCACCTGGATACATTCAATAAGCCAAGTTCCTTTAGACCCATCATAAAACAGCGACTCCACACTGTAATCCTTACCCCTCTATTAGGCCATTTTCCTGTCTGAATAAAGGTATTTCAAACCTAGGTCTTGAGAATTGCAAGAGTAAATACAAATGTTATATTCCTGCTTCACAGTAGCACAGTTTCAAAGAAAGAGAAAATGTACTTCCCCCGGACAAAAGGTTTAAACTTACTGTGGAAGACAACATCTTGAGTATGCAGGTTTTTCATGGTACAAGTGCTTTGCCCTCATCATAATTCCCCTTCTTTCTAGCCTGCTCCAGGAAAGTTTTTTCTCCATAAAGACCTAGACAAAAGGATAAAAGAAAAAAAAAACCGACTAAACAAAACAAAGAAAAAAACCAACCAAAAAAACCCAGTTGAGTACTCAATAGCAACCAGAACTTCCAAAAGCTCTTCTTTCTTTATGCACTCAGGAGCACTCAGAGGGCTCTGAGCATCCAGAGAGCATTACCATCAAATAGAGGGGTGCTCAATGAGCACAGGCTGAGAGATCATTTCCGAAGTGTAGTTTTGGAACCCAAATTCTGCCTATTCTGAGTGACTGAGTTGCATATTAGTTGGAGCTGAATTCTGGATTTTTTCATGTTGCATCTCAAAGACCTGGGTGTAGAATTTGGGCCCTTGAAGCAGAGTACATATGAGCATTTTGGCTTTGGGTAATTACTTAAGTTCTGGGGCAACTCTAGTTGTTTACAGAATGTTATAAACTAGACTTTATAATATTGTCAGGAAAATTCACCACCTGCCAACCTACAATCTTTTCTAAGAACCTAGAGTGGGTTTGGGGTGGGGTTTTTTGGATTTTTTTGTTTAGTTTGGGGGTTTTTTGTTTGGTTTCACTAGTTTATGTGTTTTTGGATTGGAGAAATACACATATCAATCTATTGGCAGATGAGTCTGTTATGAAAAGGATTCTAAAACTTGATTTGGTTTTTACAAATCTAAGTGGTTGACAAACCAAATAACAGTTTTGGAGCCAGGAGTAAAAACACTGCTATCAGAAAGGAAGAAAAAACTGTCAGAGTCTATCTTCCATAAGTTTTTTACTAGAAACTACCTACTAACTATCTGGTCTGACCTCACTGGTAAAGAGAAAAACACATGGCAACAGCAAAAGCACTACATATAATGTTTGGGACCATTATAACATTACAGCTATATACAGACAGAGACACACTTAGTTTTGCAATATCCTGCCAAAACATTCAAATATGAACTTGAATCACTATATTCTCCAGCTCACAAAAGAGAACAACAATAATTTTTAAGACTTCTATCCAAATACTCTGCGTAAAGGATTGTGGACTAGATTACCTTTTACAAACCAACTGCTTTCATTCTCTCTAGTGATGCAAAAGCAGCTGCAGTATCAGTCTGATTAACTGGTTAACCATCTTTACTGCTCTTCTGTGACACTGAGGTGCTGTAAAGCAGCTGGAATTTACTGAAAGTGAATGGGACTTTGTATTTTCAGGAGTCAAATCCAAGTTAATCAGTAACAGGTGATGTGTTTACTGAAAAAAAGACACAAAAAAAACCCCAAACCCAAAATGCAAATTGACATTTACATTCTAAGTAGCTGAAACAAGAACACTCTTTTAAAAAGTTGCTTTTTAAAATTAATTTTTTAAAAACACAAAAAACCAACAAAACAGGAAAAAAATGAGGTTTAACAAGCCAGTTTTTTTGTAGTTCTGACCCTTCTAGTTCTCAAAAGTAATGAAAAAATTGTCCATTCATGACAATGGTCAGGTCTAACAAATAGATATAGCTATAGATAGCTATAAGTAAAACTGCAGCATTCAATGTCAATTTGAAAAAAAAAGAAAAGTGATGTGCAGAAGTGTGTGAGCTTAGAAAAATGTAACTATACCAATCCTTGGTTAGGATGATTAATTCCCTGATATAAAAGACTTGATACCAAATGATATTTATTCTCCTTTTTGATTGTTTCAACAATTTACAGATAGTTCTTATAGAAACTGAGCGTTCAAAACCTTGCAATATCCCACACATAGAAAAATTCTACATGCTTTTTCTGATGTATTTGGTTACTCATTCTCTTTGCATGTGTATGCATTTTTTCTGGTGCATGTATAAGAAATTCAAATACACAATGGATTCACTAGCAGAATTTTGAACCAGACCTAAAATTCACAATTTAATGTATTTGTTTTACTCTAGCAACTTAGGACCCTGCTATGGGTTATGGATTTCCATGTATTAGACACTACAGAAGTAGGCAAAAAAGTGAAAGGTAGCTGTATATCAGCGTGAAAAAATTTGACATCAGCAACACAGAGAAGAAGCCACAGTGAAGCCCTTGTAGAGAAATACACAAAAAAATGCACAGGATAAACAGCCTATGCATTTGTTATCAATTATTGCCATAAACTTGCATGTCCTTTATTGATTCACATAGTAAGCATTGCTGCTTGATAGGCAGGACAAGAAAGTTGATGCATGTTCATATCATCAAGTTACTAGAAAAAATATTTGACTGAAGAAGGACCTTCACCTTCCAGGTAGACCTCATTGAATATACATGTTAAAAATGACGCAAAACAGATTCCTTAAATATCCTCAAGTTGTAAGGAAATTAAAAAAAGACAATTATACATTTTCTTGGTGTCAACTCTATCAGAGTAGATAATTTTCACTACACTCGTAAGGTTATCTCCCATTAGTCCCTCAGCAAATTACATTGAAGACAGAGATGCCAATCAGTGAGAACAGCCATGTAGTACATCACAGATGATGATATATCAGCTGTCTGCAGCAAGCAGTAATCACTGCACAGTGATTAGAAAACAGAATAATGACCCTGTTCATGATGGTGCCTCCGTCATAAGGGATGAGAACCATTAGTTTCTGTGCTGCTACAAGACATTTGGCAGTAATGACTGAACAGAGAACAACAGTAAGAGATCAGCTGCATGAATGAGTGGTTGTGCCAGTGCTTGATTTATTCTTTTTTAAACACCCTTACACGGCAGCACAGGAATGCCTGAAGAAACAAGTGTCAGGAGGAAGGGGTGATAGATAAGAAACCCAGAAACAATAGAAGCACAGTTTTGAAGAGATTCATCAGGCTGGATATGCAAATGTCTCAAAGATGCAGAGGTCACTGAAGTGCAGAAGCCTAAAACTGGAAAGGAATAAGTTCACTAACAGCTTCAGGGAGAGTCACTGCCTTTTTTGAAGCCAATCAAAACCATTGCCAAATATCTGGCAGCTGATGTTAAACTTCACCCAATAGACATATCCATGAAATTAGCTCAAAAAAAACGTAGCCTGAAAGAAAGGAAAATAGAAAAAAATAAACAGATAAACTAAGTCTGCCAGGCTCAGGACTCAGAAGCATACTGGCTGCTCCCGGCTGAAATATTTTCTTACAGAGTATATACTGGGTATTCAAACTGTGACCCTGGCCTGGAGATAGTTTGTTTCCCAAACCCTGCTGGACTGCCGAGACATGACATTTTCACCCTTGAGGCAGATAAAGCAGATTAATTTGGTTTCTTGCTTGTTTTGTTTTGCTTTTCATTTGCATTTCACATCATAAAAAACTCCAAACTTTTCCCTTTCCAGAAATACTATAGATCTTATTTAGCTCAGCCTATCTGGGTTTTTTATGAGATTGTGGCTGACTGCTTTTAAACTTCTGTGTCTGTGTAATGGTTTTCTGCTTTATTATAACTTTTTTTTCTTCTTTTATTTTGGATTTTAATTTCCACAGCACTTCTCAGTATGTTCCAACAAAGTCTAGTATTTATGGTTAAAATTATTTTCTATCCAGTTCCATTGCTGGTGGGTGATATACTTCAGGTGTCTCTTCTGTAAATAACTGGGCCAGCTGAAAAGATAAACAAAGTAATTTGGCAGACACTTGTTATGATTTGACAGGTATTCTGATAGGACAAACAAGTCTGCCGGCTTTAAAGTATATAATGTCAATACATCACACTGAAAACCAAACAAAAACTCCCAACCTATTAAATATGATTATCAGTTGTTCTAAGAAGACTGAATTAACAAGTCAGGTTTTTAATTTTGTGTCTGAGGATTACTCATTTTATTATAGTTACCTGAAGGCTGTATCTAAAGAGAATTGATTTTTGAGTAATTGCTCTGGGGGAAAAAATATCCTTGTTAGAACGGGGAGATACTCCTTACAGAGCTTTTACACTGGTCCTGTCATTTATCTTAGTACATGTCATGGCCTGGTTTTTGGTGGTGGGGGGGTGCTACAGGGATGGCTTCTGTGAGAAACTGCCAGAAGCTTCCACCATGATTGTCCTGCAGGGCCAATCTCTGTCTGGCTGCAAAGATGGATACGCTGCATGCCAAGGCTGGGCCAATTAGAAGTAGTGGTAACGCCTCTATGATAACAGATTTAACATTAAATCAAAACAATACTGGTGGCGCAGTTTTAATTCCAGCCAGGGAAGAGGGGGAGTGTGAGAAGATGTGAGCACAAAACAACCTGGAGACACCAAGCTCAGTGCAGAAGGAGGGGCAGGAGGTGCTCCAGGCGCTGGAGCCGAGATTCCTCTGCGGCCCGTGGTGAAGGCCATGGTGAAGCAGCTGTGCCCCTGCAGCCCATGGAGGCCCACGGGGGTGCAGAGATCCACCTGCAGCCCATGGAGGAGCCCACGCTGGAGCAGGTGGATACCTGGGAGGAGGCTGTGATCCTGAGGGAGACCCATGGAGAGAGGAGCCCTGCTCCCAGGCTGGAGCAGCCTGTCCTTGGAGGACTGCACCCCATGGAGGAGTGACCCACGCTGCAGCAGTGTGAGGGGTGCTGCTGCCCGTGGGATGGACTCACGGTGCAGCAGTTTGCAGAGGGCTATTGCTCAGGAGATGGACTCATGTCAGAGAAGTTCACGGAGAACTGTCTCCCAGAAGGGACCCCACCGAGCAGCAGGGAAAAAAGACTCCAATTCCTGAGCAGTGAGAGAAGACACAGATGATGAACCGATGAAAACCCCATTCCCTGTCTCCCTGAGCCATTGGGATAGGAGGTAGAGTTGGGAGGAGGGAGTTGGGGGGGAAGGTGTTTTTCAAGGCCTCATTTTACTTCTCATTATCCTGTTCTGTTTCTGTTTGTGTAATAAATTCACTTTCATATCTTTAAGCTTGAGACTGGTTTTTATGTCTGTGATCTCTCCCGGGTCCTTATCTGAACTCATGAGCCCCTTGAATTTGTTTTTTCTTTCCTCTGTCCAGTTGTGGGGGGAGTGAGCGGATGGTTTGCATGGGTGCCTGGCATCGGGCCAGGCTCAAACCATGACAGTACAGTACCTACATTCACTTAATTCACAGCCTTTACAATGAAAGCTGTACAGGAGGCTGTGGAGATTTAATGATCAGGAGGAACCTCACTTGTATTCATTGTAACTGTTCAGAGAGGTTTTAATAAAACATGATGTTCATTTTAAAAGAATGTTAAGCCTCTGACAAATCCAAAGCATGCAAATATCACTTAATTTTTAATAACAGATTGCTAAGTTTATGACTGAGTGGCCATTCACTTAATTACAATATTATAAACTCATAAGTGGTCCTTGCTCAGAAAAGGCACTGGGACATGCTCTGAAAAATGTGTTACTAAACATAAGATTGGCTAGTCTGTGAAGCTTCAGCAGAAAAGTCATTAATTTGTGAAAATAGGGCTCAGATTGCAATTATTTTGTCTTCCTTGATAAAGGTGACTTTCCTGACACTCCTCTATCTTCATAATGTGCCTGAATCCAGTCCTTATAATAATGCATTTCCAAATTGAAAGGATGTTGAATTCTCAACTAAGCCCTCCATTTGTAATCAAATACATTATGATCTACTGACTTAAGAGCATTTTGGTAGGATGCTGTGTAGATGTGCTATCACAGGGGAAATTCTACCAGTAGGTGAAACATACTTTAGATTTAATAATTTGTGAGTATGTTATAAGTTTGGGAAATAAATAAGTCTCATTTGGGTTTTTTTGTGTTCAGGATATAATGTAATGTGTTTGTGTAGACATTTGAAACCAAAATTCTTCTGCATCTCCTTTAAAGAAGAAAAGGATTCTTGTAAAGAGCATTATAATGTAATTTCTAGCAGTTTTGCTATTGAAATATATGAATTTAAAATAGTGTGAATTATATTGCTATACATACATTTGAAGATTATTTGAAGACATTGTTTAGGCCGCAACAAACTTGCTAATCTAGTTTTAAAAACTAGTAGAAACATATTTCTAGCTTCAAAAGGTAGTTCATACTGCTCAGGCAAAACAAATTCAGCTACAAACACATTTTCAAGAACTTTCTTTCATCTTAGTCTAAGAACATTCAAAACATACTAAGCCCAGTTCACAGTGGAAAAAAAAACAAAAACCAGAGATGAATTTTCTACTTGCAACATAAAAAGAAAATTTTTTTAAGCATATATACAGAGAAATGCTGTCAGACCATTTCAGAGGTGGATAATAGGATTACACTTGAGTAAGAGACAACATGGGGAGCACATGGCTGGCATGCTTATATCACAAAAAGGAGTCAGCTGGTTTTTAAGTGTGAGTCACAAACAAAACTATGCTTTGCAACCGATTATCAAATAGATTTAATGACAACTAAAAGGTTAGAAAAGCAGAGTTTTCATTTTAGTCCCTTAATAATTCAATTCTCTGACTTTATTTTTTTGCTAGCATTATGCCATTATTGTGCTTTTCTCTTTTCTGTTCTGCCCAAGAAAGCTTGAGTAATAACTAATACTGTTATCACCAGAATCAAGGAATAAGACATGCAAATGAAACATCCTTAGAGTTGTTCTGAGAATCCCAGTTCCAGTGCTGTCTACTGCATAGCAATGGATAAACACTTCAGAAGTAGAACAGTCATTTTAGGCTGGAGGATGTTGCTTGCAGATGAACCAGTGGTGTTGATTTGGCCATATCTTACTTTAGATTGAAAATCAATCCAGACCAAACAGACCTAGGTGTGCTTCCTGACTGAAAGTCCAATTTTCCAAAGATATGTCCACACCAGCTGGATCATTTGAGGGACAGTCAAAATTAACTGCATCACAACTGCATGGCACCCAGCATTTCTGATCCCAGAATCACAGGGCTGGTGGAAAAGGTCTTTGCTAAGAGTGAAAACGGGGAAAATTAACTGTTGTCTAAAGGTGTTATGAGGTTCACTAAGTGCTAAGGGAGCATAGTTAAGGACTGAATGGAAAAATACTTGTTTTTAACCAGAAAATTAATCTGGATTTCAATGAAAGAAAGCAAATGAGAATAGTTGGAAAGTTGAAACCCTAAATGTTCACAATAATTTTTACTCTGATAATAACTTTTTTCTTTTCTTAAATATGTGCAATTAATCTTTGCCACTTCCAATTTGCTCTTTGTCTTGGGGTGACATCATTTTATCTCATATTGCCTGCTTTATACTAAATATGAATTCTGTGCCTCTTATTTGAATCCAGGAATTTTCAAGGACAAACACGGACAGTCCCGCCCTGGGACTGAGGCAGGTTTTTTGGGTTTTTTATTTTCTTTGGCTCTCGGCTCTGCAGCGAGCAGCAGGGAAGAGAGAGGGTTTTTGTTTTCTTTCTTTCCTTTTTTTTGTTTTTGGCCAGTTTTTCGGTTCTGTATCTCAAGGGAGAGAGATGGAAAGTGAATTTTTTTTTCCTTTTTAGCTAGCTGAGACAAGGAAGTTTTCCTTGGGACTTTTTTTCTTTTTTCCCTTTTCCCTAAAACTGCTTTTCAGCTGAGCACTGGTCCAGGACACCAAACCAGGTCCTCTGATCGTTGGCATCGCCAGGGGAGGGGCCCTGCCTCGGCCCGGCAGTGGGGGGGCCACGCCAGAGGACTCTGTACTTTACACAGGTTTCTCCATCGCAAGTGTTTTATAATTTAATATTGTTCATTTCTTTTCTGCGCCTGCAGGCACTGTGTGTGTGTTCTTGTAAATAAAACAAGTTTTTTACATTTTCCCTCTGAGGAAATGTTTTTTTTCTGGACCTGATGGGGGATGGGCTGCTAATAGTCTACCTTTCCCCCCTGGGAGGGAATTTTCCTCCTTATATTGTCTCAAACTGGGTCACACTTTCACCACCAATTTGGATAATTAACATTTTCTGCTATTATACTTGGATGGGACAGATACTTCTTGAAGGTGAACAGAAAAACCTTGGCAAGAACTTAGCATAACTCAGAGTATCTTCCAGTATAAGTGTGACAAATTTCTAAGAACCTTAGTGAGAAAAGCACACATTTGACTTGTGCTGAAAGTGAGGACACAGGTGTTCAAACACACCGTTGGTATTTCTAGCAAAGAATCCGGTTTAGGTTTCACAGGATCTAATATTAGGCAATACATAGAGATATATTGGGGGTGAGCATATTACACACTTACACAAGCTTCTTACTCTCACATAGGCATATTTTTCTTTATTTTAGTTAGTCAGTGACCACACAAAACCTGCACACATTACATACTTTCAAAAAACGACACCAGCATTTTAATGGTCACCCTCACCACACATCAAAAAAACTCAGTGTAAAGTGTCAACAACATTGATAGTAGTTTGGATACTATGTACATAAAATCAAACACTGTTTTAAAGAAACTTAGTAAGAATGGAAATGGCTGGCTTTACAATTATGTAAGATATAAAAAATTAAGAAAGATAAGATATATTAATTTAACTCTGAAAATAGTGAGATTATGACATTGATCTCTGTTAACTTGTGCTCTAGATCCCACATTTATTTTCTTTTTAATTTTTTTAACCTTTTTTAGCGGTGAAAAAAAAATGTATCCAAGAATCAAGAAAACATGTTTATTGACTGAATTTCTGTAAAAAGATACATTTCTGAGAGATTCATTTGAACTCATTAAAGGATAAATTCTCAAGTTTCACACATTTCTAGGAACAAAACAAACCCCTTCAACCTCTAAATATTGTCCACTAAAATATATTTCTTCTCCTTTTTCCTCTCCTTCTTCTTCTTTCTCTTCTTCCTCTCCTTCTTCTTCTTCTTCTTCTTCTTTCTTCTTCTTCTTCTTCTTCTTCTTTTCTCTACTTGCTCTTTCTCCTCACTCACTACCACTGTCAATATTACCATTAAACAGTAATAATATCCTTATATGGGGAGGGATCTGGGGATGGATGCCCTTATATGGGGAGGGGGGTAAAATCTGAAAACTATGATAAATTAATATGCATTTGTTTGTGGTGACATCATTTGTTGGTTTTTTCACCCAATTTTACCTAACAGAAAACAGGTAGACAAACATTTAAGATTGCCTATTCACTGAGATTGTTTTTCCCCAAAGCTGTGCTCTTAAATAATGGATTGAATAGCATAAAGGTAAGGAATAGGCAATGGATAGGACTTTGAAACTGGTGTTCTAAACTTCTAGATTTGCAGGTCCAAATTTTCAGGTATTGTCTTCCACCAATACTGAGGCAGGAAAATGGAACTTGCTAAGGACTTAGCACTGCTATAAATAAACCTCCCAGACTGCTTGCTAGCAAGTGACTCACTTCCCAAAATGCTGAGTGACTTGTGAGTAATGTCAAAAATCAATGCAAGCTGCTGAGAACTCTCACTGAAAACAGTTAAAATACGAATAAATATGTCACTTCCTATAGACACTAAATATAAAAATAAACTTAATTTTAAACTATCTTTTAAAAACTTAAGTGTTGGCATGAAGTTTTTTCTTCCTTCAAGCCTGATACGTTGTATATTTTTGGTTAAAAACGTTTACAAGACATTTGCTCCTATCAAGACAAGGATGTCTTCACTAATGCAGACAGAATTGTGATGGTCGCACTTTTCAGTGCTGAAGACAGACCATCTATATAATCTCTGTTTTAATATGGTTTAGCTCAGGCAGCTTTTCCTAATCCATGTTCTGAGTCTGGCTAAATATTGAAACAAGAGAAACGTTACATTGTTTGAGTTTGGAAAGACAGATGGGGCTTTTGTATTTGCTACATATTGAAATCTAGCACAGTAAATGCAAATATTTCTTCTGCTGGTGTAAGAAAATTTCCCCCTTTAAGAAGCTGAAGGGGGGAAAACAGGCATAGAGCAGAAGTTTAATATTTTAGTTTTGTGCTTTCTGTAATTGCTGACATTCCTTATTTACTAGGGCAAAAGCATTAAGAACCCCTAGTAGACTCAGTCCAGGCAAGAAGACATTTTATGTTGGAAATAACAGCATTTGAAAAATCATTTTCATGCCAAATTGTGAAAAAGCTACTATTTCAGCATAGCCTGAAAAAATGAAAGAAAACATGCCTTCACTTTTCTTGTTTCTTATTCAGGGCTTGTTTGATAGAGGAAATTCAGGTTTTCTTCCTGAGTTTCAAATGTATTTATTTACTCATCATCTTGATCTGATATAGTCATCAAGGATATAACTACACCTATATGTTTGATTGTTTTCATTTTGTATGTTACACTTTTTTATGTTGAGTCTTGCAAAAACAGTGATTCATTTATCGCAAAAAATGTACAACAGGGACTCAGTTCTACAGACTTAGACATAGAGAAAAAGATTATGTTTATCCTCTGGATATTTAACCCATTGTTTCTGGTAGTTGCTCCATTCTCACCTTCCTCATCACCTCCCCTGTCTCATAGAAAATCTGACTGAAGAGTACACCAAGGATTCTTGTATGTCACCTGTACTCTAAGGCAAGATTAATCATACCAAGGTCATTTCTGATAAATCTTGATGTAATGTGGTCTTTGAAACTTCTCATAAAGACACTGTAATCTTTAAATAATCTACCTGAACACTTAATAATCTCTGATATTTTCTTGAATATCTAACATAAATTCTCTTGCTGCCATTACTTTTGTCCTAAAGATTTGGAGAACTGATTACTGCCCTTGGCTTAAAAAAACCCCTTTAACTAAGAGACTACCATCATATCTCTTCTGGATTATTTTCTCCAGTTAGGACATTCCCTGTTCTTTACCATTTTCCCCACCAACCCCATTTTCTAGACTTCTGACTACACTTACATGGACATCCACTGAGATTTATCCATTGGATTATTTCCCAAAATGTGATGACCGAAATAGGGTCAAGTACTCCATGAGTCCTTGATAGAGGGAATATTTGATAAAGTAGGGGTCCTTCAACTGGCAAACAATACTCTTACTCATTCATCCTAGTAAAATCTCTTTCTTTGATGGTAGTATTTCACAGCAGCTTGTGACTCATGAAAGCACTGGACGCAGCTGATTATTCCTTTCTAAGTTTAGAGTTGAATTCAATCCTGAAAACAATTTAATCCTTCAGTGGGTTAGGCATCAGCCTGCTTCTATAAAAGAAGTGAATTCCCTGAGATCATGCTCCCTGTAAGTATGAGCTCACAAGTCCCTAAGTAGTTATTTAATTTACTGATCATCTTGAAGCAAATTTCACAGAGAGATAAAAATTTTAAAGATATTTATGTTCTTGCAAGCTTGACTCAAGTATGTATCTAAGTAGAAAGAAAAGAAAGTAGAAATATAATTACTGAAAATACTTTACCATTATCTGTCAAGGTATTAGACATAAGTGAATCTACACACATCAGACATCACCACCCTTCCATTCAAAATGTTTCAATGTTTAGAATAGACAGAAAAAACTATATGAAATAAGCAGATCCAATTAGTCCTGGTACCCATTAATTTAATATTTTTTGCAAGATTTGGATTTTTATAGTTCTGGTTTACTTACACTGGACTTTGTTGACAGTGGCATGAGCTGTTGTCCAAGATATGATTTCTAAATCTGGCTCGGATGGAGATAATGAATTTTCTTAATCAGTTTTCTTCTTTTTGTTCTTATTCTGACCACCCCAATCACACACACACTTCACTCCATCCCACTGACAACTTAGATGCCAGCCAGACTTCTTCCACAGTACTACTACATTTATGAATCTTAAATGCTGTTTGGACAACTTGACTTCTAATAACTCAGGAACAATTAGTTTAATTTTTGGTACCTGTCATAGTGCAAATATTTCTGTTGCCAATCACATTCCTCTAAATTAGATGAATTTGAATTTTCCTCATGTGTTATCTTTTGCCACTCTGCCTTACTCCAAGGGTGTTTAGGGTTTCCTTTTTAGACCTATTTTATGAAGTTTATTCTGCTTTGGAAAGTTCAGTGGAATTCTATGCCATCTATAAGGGACAATATAAAAATTTAACCCACAGATAATGGGAAATCAATGTTTGTATCATTAAGCTAAACACAGATCTTTAATAAGAATGTAAAATATATTGGAGGTTGAAAACATACATGTGAATAAGGACATAAATACTTAGAGCTGCCTGCTGTATGTACGGCATTTTGTTGAAAAAGAAGGAATATAAACACTAAACTTTGAACCATTGCTTCATTCACTCCTTTAAATAAACAAAATTCCTGACAAACTTAAGAACACTATTGTGCAGAATGCTGGAAATTAATAAAGATAAACAGAATATCTTGCAAATATTGAACTCTCATTAATCAGTCAGTTTCCCACACTTTATAATGGGATATTGTTATGTGCCTGCTATTTAAAATATTGAACCTCATTCCAAAACAAGTAATAATGCCCAACTCATTCCTGGTATGAGTTAATGAAAAGCAGAGGTTTTCCATTGAATAATTCTTGGGATAAGTCTTTTCTGAGGTTAAAACTTCATTACACAGAAAGCAAAAAAATATTGCAAGTATACTGTAGAAATACCAGCTGCTGGGAGACAAGATCTTTCTGGGTCAGGAATAATGTCCTTGAGAAGACAGAAGAGGGTAAGGCAATGGCACTGAAATGATTTGTTGGCTAATTTTTTGCTACATTATTAACAAAAATGACCCTATGCAACACAATGTTACTGATATCAAATGAAATAAAAGTGTAAGGCCAAAAAATATTGGGGGTTATTTGATTATTTAACAATTTTATGTTCCTTCCCAGTATTATGCAAATGAACACAGTGATTGTGAAAGAACAATGAGTCCAAATGATTAAAGGCTATCTGTATTAAAATATTATTAGTACTAGGACCAATCGAAAAGAAACTTTTATAAAAACTGCTTCACTGTACATCAGAATATGAAAACAAATTGTTTCTTCTGTGACTTGTGTTCACTGATACACCTTTAATAACTTTCTTTTTTCCCCCCATAAATTCTCTATCAAAATACAGCTGTTTAGGTTTTACGACAAAAAAAGTCAACATGTCTCTCAACAATGAATTTGAAATATGCCACTAGTAGTTAACTCACAGTGCTGGTATGTCAGCTAACATCAAATTTAGTGCCATGAACAATAAGATTTTTATAGGCCTGTAGCAACACTATTTTTTTCCCCATTTAAGTACATTTTGAATTAAATTCTGATCCATTTCCTTCATGCTTTCTACTCACTGAAATACTTTGCAAATCAGTTTTTCAAACTTCTACCCTTACACTGTGGTAAAGCGTGGATATTTCCGTGATTTCTTCTAGAATGCAGTAGAAAGAAATAACTCTGAACATGGCACTCTGTAAAAGTCTGTTCAGTTGCAGAAAGTCTGTCCCATTTGGCAACTAGTCCTTTAAAACTACATTCTAATAAGAGCTTAACTAGAAGAAAACAAGCAGTGTGTCATTTTTAGATACCTACACTCTTCTTTCACCTACTCTGGAGAATTAGGTGTACAGAACTCTAGTCAGGGATGCTGCTAATTGACACCAATCCTTCCCATTTACTCAGGAGTCAAAAGACTAAAGCCTTTGCTTTAGTCATCATAATTAAAACTATTCCTTGTCACATGACAGCATACAAAATAGACATAATCCAGTCTCAGAAAAAGCAATAAATTTGACCCAGTCTTCCTCATTCATGTTGAATTCCTAGTGCTTTCTGCTGTTAAGAAGATACGTATCCACTAGAAACACTGGTATAAAGCATTTAAACTGATAGAGGCCTTCTGAATCTAGTCCTTTCCACAGAGTTACACGGCTCCAAAAAGGAAGTATCCTTTACCTAGCTTAATAATCATGTGGTTTGGCTCCTTTCTAGCAAGTAGGAAGCATAACTTTAAACTCTTTTTGTTGATGAACAAAAAGAAATAATAATTTCTGCAAGTATATAAGCTTAGATTTAAAGGCACAATGAGTTTGGGAATCCATGCAAGTATATGGGAAAGTTTCCACACTAATAAGCAGTATTTTGTACACTAGTGTGCAGTATAGTACAGTGTAGTGCATTTTAGTCTAGCCTACTATAGCCATAGAATCAAAAGGTCATTCTCTAGTAAAATATTAATAAAGAAATAATGCATATACTAGCAAGTTCTGCATTGTTGGTACAGGCAGCAGATGCTATTTTTTCTGATGCCCAAGGCAAATTAAGCATACAGTGATGGGCTCTCACCTATTTAACTACGCAGGACCAACAGCTGTACTCACTGATCTAGCTAATGAAGAAAATAAGGAGGAAGAAAAATTATGGTCTCCACTATATCTGGATAGCTCACTGAAATATGCAGACAAATATTGTTGAAATAACTTTTGGTCACTGCAGCTACATAATTTTGAGGTATATTGGATTATTTGTAAAAGATTTAGTCTAGATTCCAGAATTTTAGCATGTGAAGCAAACTTAGCAGAACCACGTGCTATAGGGCAAGACTAAACTATATTTTCAGGAGAGCTTTGAATGGCACCAACATTGGGGTGACATAGAAAAAGAAGCACATACAGAAAATACATGCAAGCAGATATGCTCCAGTTACGTGCAAAGACGGTTTCTCATCCAAAAGAAGTTAATATCATCTATTTCTTTTCCAGCTCTCACTAAAAGATTTAACTTATGATTGAATACTTATATTTACAACACCTGGCAGAGGCCTGGTAAATAAAGTATTTTTTCAGGAATAAATGAAATTAATTTTAGGTTAAATTAGGGGCTTATTTAAAAGGATAGTAGTAGGCAAAAAGTGCTAAATATCCACATAAGTCAAACCTATCTTTTGGAAAAATTGGAAGCAGAAGACTTGAAGATTCTAAGAAATAGGTCCTCTATTAATTGTAACTTTCTTTCCTTTTTGTTTTTAATTTCAGTTGGAGAATATAGTATGGCACCTTCAAAAAAAACCCCACGAAACCTAAAAGAGATGAGCAAATAGATGCCTAATGTAAGAAAGCTGTTTAAGATCTGTCTATAGTTGACTGAAAAGAATATTTTCAGAGAGTAAATCATCACATCCTAGGACACCAAGAGGTGATACCTGTTCCAACGCAACTCATCCTACCTGGCACTGACCAGGGCACTTCAACTGAAAGGCTAAACTAAGTATCTAAATTTTAGATATTTGAATGTGGGCAAAATATGTTCCACTCTGAAGTTCTGTGGAAAAAGTTTTCTGTAGCAATCTGTCAAAATTTCTAGCTCAGGCTTTCAATCTCTCAAAATTTCTAGCTCAGGCTAAGCAATCCTTATTCAGGTGCATGAGTGATCCTTCAGAGGTGTTCACTGTTTTTCAGTTAACTATTGGGGGCGGGGGGTATCTTGATAATTAGCTGAAAGTAAATGCCACCTTTTAGTGACTAGACGGAGGTGAAAGGAACTAAATTTTACCTGATTTTAGGACATAAATGCTTTAAAACTCATGGCTGTGTCATCACCAGGAGGGCTAAATTTCATAATATTCTCTTTTCATACATATTTTTTTTAGTATCATCACCATTCTTTGCAGTATTTCTCTCTTGTGGAACATAATGGGAGGCAAATACTGTCTGAAGGCATTACTATATTTGGCTTTCCTTCAAAAATAAAGTACCTTCTGGTCACTGGTCAGTGTGTGCACATGGATCCTAGGGATACAAAGTACACCTTCTAGAGGCCACAGCAGAAAAATCAATCATTTGGCTTTTTCAGGGAGTGAAATTTCAAAAGTAGGGGACGTCTAGCCACAGTAAAGCCACTCCAAGAGACAGTGTCCCCAGTGGAGGTGTTCATACGTTTCCCAAGATATTGCTGTTGCCACTGACAGTCAGCAAGAGAAGATAGACCTGACAGAGTACTAGAGAAACCCTATTACCTTGTACTGAAAAATACAGTGGCAATATTTGGCTTATTAGAGAAAAATAGCTTATTATATATCCATTAGGGAAATGGTATGCAGATAAATAGGTGTTGAAGATAAAAATTAGAATATATTAGAAAACCATGTTTTTGTATTGGGGAATGTGACATCTTTTTTACATGTAAGTGAATTTTGCAAAATTTGACTTTGAAGTTTAAGGCTGATAAGTACAGGAAGGATGTAAGGGGAACTAAGGGAAAGACATGCAATCAAGAAAGCAAGAAGACAAAATGTATGTTGTTATATCAACTCTCAACATGCATTTACATCAATAGAAATTGCACAAGTTTTGTATACAGAAAGGTTTAATGTAAGCAATCCCATAAAAGCAAAACAATTCAAAGTTTTACTTGAACTAAAATTCCACCTTTGGTACACTCCATTGTGTATAGGTTTAACAGCACAGATGGTATACTACTTTATATCCTTCTTTTGTTGCTGTTATCTACAATTGTTAATTGAAATAAGTTGTTGTTTGCTTTAATAGAGGGGAGCGAAGAAAAGAATTCATATGTGTTTGTCTCTTTAATGAAGTAAGCTATTTTCAGTACAAGTTTCATAGATAATGCTTTGGTAATTGAAAAAGACATCTGTCATGATCATACAGAAACTATGATTCAGCAACACTAGATAAGACATTTATGTCAATTAGATTGTATGTATTGTCTTGGCACATTATATTCATGGTGTTGTTTAAAGTTTATTATTTCACAGCTCATTGGTTTGGCAAAAAGAAAAAAACCCACAAATATTTTCCATTTTTGAAAAGAAGTTAAATTCCAAAGGTATTAGTTATTCAACTACTAACTCTTAGCAGTTGAAGCAAAGGCTGATTTTCTCTTTGAAATACCTCTATCAAGTTTTTCGTGGGTTTCATTGTGCTGGAACTTGGTATGAGTTATGTTATAGTTTCACATCCGTGAAACAATGAGAAACTTTCTTACATGTAATCAGATCTTGCCTACTCACTGGCCTTGCTCTAATCCTGAGTCACAGAGGTCAGAATCTTGCTATATTTTTTATGTACTAACAGAATTGATGCCTTATAAGTATAAAAGATCTCTTGAAGCATTTGAAGACAGTTTCATCCTCCCACTAAATAATAAAAGTTCTTATTAGCCATAAATTATTGATACAGACAGATTCTCATATTATTCCTTTCCTTCTCAAATTGAGTTTTGAAGCTTATTGCAAAAATTTTGCTTCAGGAATTTTCAGGGAGGTCATTCAAGGACTTTAATACATGTATACGATGTGAGTATGATTAACTACATCCTAAAACAGGGAAAAATCCCCAGAAAACTTCTTCAATTGAACTTCTATTGTTTTATTTCTAACTTTCTCCAGTATATTTATATTTTTCAGTTCTTTTAACTTGTTTCTAAATGGTATTGATTATTTCAGACAAGTATGATTTTTTTTGTATTTTAGGAGAATTTCTTAATAAATGCAAGATTTATGGATAATTACTGTTATCAAATCTGCAAACATTTGGTGTTTCTTCAAAGTTAACAGAGAAATTTGTATCTACTTCTCAACTTCTGAGATGCATCTTTTGCTGGAAACTGCTATTGTGAATCTTCTTCAGTTAAAAAAGGGAAGTTAAGCTTATACAGGTAGTTGAACGATCACATAAAATTGCAAATACATGTAAGTAACATTTCTGGTTTGATGGACTTCAGGAGCACATTTTCTTTTTCCTTTAGGATTTACTTGAAGGCTTTAATACATGTGTTTTTATCAAAAATGATGGGTTTGGAAAAAAAAAGTTATAATATTTATAAATAATTAAAAGTAGTTTTTTACACTCTTACATTTTTGGAAAGAAATAAACATAACAAAACTGTATATTCAGGTAACATCTTAATTTTGCTGTTCCAGTTTTCATTACCTGTAAAATGAAAAACCATTATTTTTTTTATATATTTGTCCTTCTATTTGGATGTCTCTAAGACATTTATCTTTGGTCCAGAATCTGATAACACATCTTCTTATGACTAACCCCTAAGTTTAAGAAAATTGCTCACGGCATATTCTTAAATAATGTCAGTATTTCTTAAGTTTTTCTATTGATTTGTTTCTTCAGATATACCCATTTCTGGGTATATACTTTGAGCAACACCAAATTATCCTGGCCAACTAGTAGTCCTCTATTCATAAAGGTCATGCTTCAGGAATTCTGCATAGATGAGACAGTAATTATTATGATACCAAAAAAAAAAAAACCACCACCAAAACCCAAACCAAACCAAACCAAACAAAAACAACAACAACAACAAAACCCCTAAAAACAACAAAAAAACCCTGTATACACAAATAGAACATGGGAACAAAATAAGATGTTACAGAGAAATTGAACCTGAATCAAATGCTCTGTCAGTACATGCTAATAAGCATGCTACAAGTATCAGCAGAAACTCAGAGGAATTCCTTGTACAATCCACACAGGGAATTATGGCTCTAATTCCAATACTATGAAAGTATTTTGTATTTTTTTCCTATTTAACAGTTCTCCTGCAATTTTTCTGTGAGTCAGTTCTTAAAAATCAATGCTTATTTCCGTATAGGTGGCCTATTGTAATTTTAATTGAATCCAGATTTGAAAATAAATAACAAACACTATCTCTACTCACGTTCATGAAATAAACAATCCCAGCAATTACATTCTTACTAAAACACTAATATTGCTTTTGGAATATGAGGCCATTTATTTTTTGTCGTCTGTCTATGGTATCGAGAAAATAGACATGGTTCATTTCTATTTTGCACAAGATTTATTTCTAATTTAAGATTGCATAAGTGCCTGGGGGTTAGAAGTGGATAACTTCAGTATAGTAAATAAAATTTGTATCATCCAAAGCCTCTTGCTCTTTTTGGAAATCCTTTGTTTTTTATCTCCTGGATATTCTTAGCTGCATGTGCTTTTACAGGTCCTCAAAACACCTCCTTTAATTTTTCTTTTAGATTGGGACGGTTTTGTTTTGCCTTAGTACTGGTAATGATAGACAATGAAAAAGGAAATTATCATAAAATCTCTAGTGCACCTCCCTTCATCTAAGAGTGCATTGTTTGCTTCTATTTTCTAAGGGCAGAAAAGTTTCTAGGTCAAGATATGAACATGTTAGTAGTCAAATTCAGTCCTGGAGCAGTTGTTTAATAGTAGAAGTGGGGTCATATTGACTGTAAACTTCACCTTTAATCACAAAAATTTTATTAAAAATTTCAGTGATCTTATATCTTCACATTTTCTGAACCTAAATATTTACAGATTTTCTGTTCCTAACAGATTTTTAATTGTTAGACCAACACTTATATCTTCAAAAGACAGAGTGTGTTGGTTTCTTTGGGTTTTTAATGATGAGTCTTTCATCAGGACAGTTTGTATAACCAGAACTGAACTAGAATTCTGCAACTAGTTTAAGACATTTAAAAAAAAAATTAAATTTTGTGGTGTTCAGAGTTTGTTACGTGAGAGCTGAGATTTGAGTAGTAAGCTAATTCCGGTAGATAACAAATGCAGTGCGTGAAGAAGATAGCCTTAGGGATTTTCTTTATTGTGCTATTGGCATTCAAAGTCATGTAAACAATTACCTATTTCAGCTGAATATCATCTAACATATGGATCTAATAGCTTTATGCCCATTTTAAATCTAATCAGTCTTCAACTTGGCTGTCATTAGGTGTGAAAAAAAACAGATTTGAAGCAAAACAAAATAATTCAAGTCTGAAAGGACATTCAAGGAAAAACTTGTGATATTTGCTAGAGAAAAATAAGTATTCCTGGCTCCATTAGCAGTGCTTCTTAAGGGCCACCACACATTCCACTAAAACCAGACTTTTTTTGCTAAAACTAGTGTATTTAAAAGGGTGCTGTTACCACTGGAGAGTTTCACTTCAACAGAAGCATATCCTGTTTGTCCTTCCCCATCCACACTCAGTTTATATTCTGGTACAAACCTGCCAGGTGGATGGTAGCAAAGGGGTCTGAGAAACATTTTATCTGTGGCCAAGATAAAATATACTGGGTTCACAGGCATACTGAAGACTTTCAGACCGATAAAAACACATCCATTTAATTGATGAAAACTTTGTTGTCTCTGTCTGAAAGAGAGACAGATAAACTACAAATATTTGTCTTGAACCTTGCTTTTTTTTCTGTCAGGAACAAATTTCTTTCTCTTTGTGATCATTTTTCTTTTTATAACAGCATGAATTTTAAATTTTATTCACTCCTCTGATCATGATCAGAGAGGGTTCTGTAATTTAGCAGAGAGAATCCTAAGTAGCGCTTTCTAAACCAGAGGAATACTAACAACCAAATGTTTAACAGAGCCTGCTTAATGTCCTGGGAGAAGCACGGAAGGTGTATTGGCTTTAGAAAATGAGAGGCTATATCTTGCTAAGTAAGTATTAACTTTCACAGCTGTAACCAGTGGGTAGTCTCAGTGAAGCTGCTTAATTTTAAAGGAAGTTCTATTTGTAGAGTTAAACTGCCAAGCAGAACTGTAGAGGAACTGAAAAGATCCCAAACTTATGTTGCAGAAAATAAGTAAAAGTACATGCAGGTATCTTCATGAAATGAAAACCTTGTCTTCATGCTAAGTTTTTCATAATAGCTGTTGAAAAATTGCTCTTTCAACTTTAAGTGTTCAGAGAGTCTAATTCTGGTTCATCAGTTTTATGGTAGAACTTTTGTTGGCTTTAAGGACACCAGAAGCGGGTCCAGGGCTAAAAACAGTGGTCACATGAGGAAAAGATAGTAATGGCCTTCTTTTGCCCCTTCAATTTATGGTTGGAGAACTCTTCTAAGATGAAAGGTCCTGCTCTCTCCTCTGTTGGAAAATATTTAAACCAGTTTATCTCACTTTCCAGAAGAATATACCCACACTTTCCTCAGTTTCTGAAGTAATTCAGTTCAGCAGACACAAGTTTTATGTGTGTAGGGGCAAAATGGGGTAAAAGGGAAGAAGGAGATTTACTTCTGCAAACCAGTCCCAAATGTATGGAATCTGTCTTCTTGAAGATTTACTTATACAGTCTATAGTCCTTATGGATACTATGGATATGCCACCAATAATCATGGACACACAGACTAACAAGATCCTGGCTCATGCAATTTCCTACATGGCAAACCTTCAATGACACCCTCTAAAGCATCTCTAAGTTTTCAGGCAATAACTTCACTGAGATACAGATGGAGTTGTTTTTTTTTTTTTTTTCATACATTCAAACATAGATAAATCCATTTTCTTCTCCAGATTATGATTATATATTTAATTTTGGGTGACACACATAAAGAAGCACTAGAATGTAGAAAGGAGTTTTTTCAGGATCAAAACATAGTCCTATGTATGACTGGAAAATAACTTGAATGCATAAAAAGCTTTAAATTCTGGGATGTCCCACGTGTCCCTGCAATTTCAGGGGAGTTAAAGGGTTATACAAATACCAGTGTTGTTTTTGGATGATAAAAAAGACAGCTTGATTCCACAGTTGTTTTGTGACAAGCCTCAAACCACTTACACTACTTAAAGCTTTAATTTTGCATCTGGTTTTGTCTAGGCTGACCCCAGCTGAAGTGATGTGTGGTCAGCTAAGTGCCAATGACCAACATTTGTACGTCCAAGAACCTATTGATTAAAAAAAGATATTACGATGTTCTGACATAAGGCTGTGAATGTTGTCACATAGTTTTAAACATCCTTTTGAGCACCGCTTACAAATTAAAAATCCAACCTTTAGTTTAAGCCAGAGAAGAGACAAAAAAACAAGTAAATTTTATTATCATTTTTATGTTCTAAACATAGTGTATATGTTTTCATTCTGCACTTCTGTGTCTTGAAACAAAAAGCAATTTTTTTTTTCCATTAGACATACCAAACTGTATGTAGCCCTGTGCAGAAACAGTAGCAAGTTAGATTTATAAGATACATTTAAAGATATATTTTCAGTGGGATGAGGGATTCATTGAATTTTCCAGATATCTTAGATCTTCTCAGTGGTTAGGCCACCTTTCAAGGTTATGCTTTATCCTGATTTCTGAGGTTATTTGCATACCACTTCCACTCTGAAAGCAAATCAATGGTACCTGTCTCAATCCATCTTCATATCAACTGAAAAAGAGCATAGTGGAAGAAGCATGCAAAAACAAATATTACCAAAAATGCTTGTCTTTGTCAGAAGAACAGAAGAACTTTTCTGAGTTAAGATCTGGTAAAAATAAATGCCTCAAAAATATCTTGACTTTGCAACTAGAGCAAATAGAGCAATGATTCTTAGTAACAGTGCAGGAAGGAAAGTCCACAGAGGTATCTGTCATTTCTAACTCAGTTTCTTAGTCAGCTAAGCATGTAGTCAGGATGCCACAAGGTCCAGCTTCTTCCTGTTGGCTTTAGGACAGGAACATTGGAAGTTCCCTCTGGCTAGCCAGAGCCCATCCCTCTACCCGATCCAGGTGACAGGCAGCCAGGCAGCACCAGCACAATCCCCCGCCATAGGGATTGTCCATGTCCCTAGGTTATGGGCCAGGGATGAGCCAGAATGTTGGAAACTGGAGACTAGGCCTACTGCAGCACTGCTAATGGCCCTAGGGTCTCAAACAGACGCTTGGGCCATGGACCGGGGGTAGAGGATACAGGGACACCAGGACAATAGGTCCTACAGTGCCCTCAGAACTCAGACAGAGGGACAATGCTGGCCAAACCCACAAAGCCTCCTCAGAGCAAAGACAGCATGTAAGAGAACACAATGCTTGTATGAAAATGTGTTACTTGCAAACATTAGAAAACTTGTTAATTTTTCCTCTAAGACTAATTTACTGTTTACTTGTTCCCAAAGTTCTTTGCACTTCAAGCCATTTCTTTTTCTCCTTAAACAGTTTCATTTAAAAAATATAACACTATCTGTTGTATTATGCTGTTTAAATTATTTACTATCAGTGTAGATTATTGAAATGCAAGAAAAAGTTTCTTCTCAGAGAAATGAAACAACTATTAACAGTAAATTGGACTACATTACATTTTCATAAGTCTTGATTTAAAATGATTATAAAATTAAATCTTCATTGCTATAAATGCAAATATCTCCTTCCTAGCTTATTTTATTATTAGCTTACTTTTACAGCCCCCAGTCTTGTCAGAAAGTTGTGTGGTTAGTAAATTATTTTTACAAAATACACTGTATATTTATTTTACACACAGTCAGTAAGAATATAGGGTAACTGCTGGTTCAATTATTTTACATAATTATGTTTTTGTCAGAATTTCTTTTGGCTGGATTCTGTTGTTATGCAACTTAATGTCAGAAACAGTAATGAATGCATTGCTTGACTATCACAAATAAAATAAAAAAACAAATGCCTTGTACCTCCAAGAACTCCATCTGGCAGCTGTTAGAGAGATATTTAAGTACGAAATCCCCCATTAATATTTACTTTTTTACACAACTTTGAGAATATGACTAATAATTTCACAAGTACCAAATGAAATGGTGTCTCACTAGTGTCTTTTCCTTGTGTCTTAGACAAGCTTTAAGTAAAATCAAGTTCCATTCAGTGAATTTATGTTACATTTTCTTGAATCACCAGCTCTGTGTCCTCTTGGTCATGCCTTTTTGTCGTCTTAGCTAGGATATAGCAGCAGATGCAGGATCTTTTCTAGCACTGTAGGCAGACAGATTGGTCACTCCATCCACAAAATGTAAACAAAATACAGTACAAATGCACCTCATCCACACCTCAGCAGTCTCATCTTTACCCAATTGTCAGTTCTCAGAAAACCTGTATAAACATAGTTTTTATTGGGAATTCTTTAACTTGGTGTATTCAAACTTTTTTTGCAAAAAGGTGGAGACTGAATCACAGAGTGAGATGACACAGGCTAAGTTCTGTGTGATGATACTGTAATTTATAAACTTTGTTTCTTGGAAATCTCAATTAAAAAGCTCTTCATGTTTCTTCAAGTGAACTTATCATACAAAATAAAACTGCATTCATGGCCATAAAATGAAATAAAATCTTCATTAATTGTGATACAGAAAATATCAATAACATGTGTTTAGTAGAAATTTCCTTTTTTTTCCTTCTCCTTTCCTTTCTTTCTTTACCATATTTATACTTTTGTACATCTCCAAGTAGCTAGGAAGTTAAACTCACTTTTGTGAAGTGTAGACTAATGGCATTTTACATACATGTGTATATATATATATATATGTATATACAAATATACACAAGTAGTATATTTTAAATTCAGAGTCAAAAATACTGGATGTAAGCACCTCCTCAGTGACAACTGGTATTGCTGACAGAGCAATTGTGGCAACTGTTTAAAATTTCTGTTTCATCTCAACATATGCACAATTGGGATGGAGATGTTGCAATGGCCAGGAGAGAAAGACAATACTCTAGAATATAAAAAAGTTTATTTTTATTCCTCTTGCCTCTGATTGCTTCCAGGGATAGGGAATCTGCAAATTATCTGGGATTTTCCAATGTCTCACCACCCTAAAAGTAAAGATACCCAATACCTACTCTAACTCTATCTCTCTTCCAGTTTAAATCTCTTACTCCTTATCCTCTCACTATACTCCTATCTCATCTTTCCTGTAGGACTCCTTTAGGTACTGGAAGGCTTCCATAAGGTCTTCCCAGAGCCTTCTCCAAGATGATCAATACCAACTCTCAGTCTGTCTTCACAGGAGAGGGACTCCAGCCCTCTACTCAATTTTGTGGCCCTCTTCTGCACCCACTTGAGCATCTCCACATCCTTCTCGTGCCAGGGACCTCAGAGCTGAGCAAGTACTCCAAGAGGGGCCTCATGTGAACAGAAGAGGAGAATCACATCCCTCAGCCTCAGGCTGTCCATGGTCTTTTTGATGCAGCCCAGGATATGGGTATCCTTTTAAGTTGGAACTGCACAATTTCAGGTCATATTGAGCTTCTCATTCACCAACATCCCGAAGTCCTTCTCCTCAGATCTGCTCTCAAGCAATTCTCTGACCAGACTCTATTAGTGCTTGGAATTGCCCCAGTCCATGTGCAGGACCTTGCATTTGTAGTTGTTGAACTTCATGAGTTTTGCATGGGTTGGCTTTCAAGACTGTCAAGGTTCCTTTGGATGACATTCCTTCCCTCCAGTGTGTCAACTGCACCAGACAGCTTGGTGTCATCAGCAAACTGGCTGAGGATGTACTCCCTTCATTGTCCATGTTCCCAAAAGAGATGTTAAATAATACTGGTCCTAGTACGGACCCCAGAGGAACACCACTCATCATGTTCTCTGCCTGGACATCAAACCATTTACAGCAACTCTTTCAGTACAAGGATCCAGCTAATTCCTTATCCGCCAAGAGGTCCACCCAGCCAATCCATGTTACTTCATTTTAGAGATCGATGTTGTGCACAACAGGGTCAAATGCTATGCACAAGTACAGGGAGATGATGTCAGTCACTCTTCTCTTATGCACCAAGTCTGCAACCCCATTGCAGAAGGCCACCAAATTTTTCAGGCATGATTTGCCTTTAGTGAAGCCATGTTGGCGGTCACCAATCACCTCCCTATTTTCCATGTGCCTTGACATAATCTTCAGGAGCATCTGCTCCATCATCTTTCCAGGCACAGATCAGTCCCTGGATCTTCCTTTCTTTCCTTTTTAAAAACAGCAGTAATGCTTCCTCTTTATATCTATATGTGTATATATATGTATATAAAATCTTTATTCATGCACACACATGCACTCTACTACAGAAAACTTATATTTATTCAAATATTGTTTAATTATCAGTGTTAGAAAAATATTTACTTGACCTTGAAGGTGCTGTTTCTTCAAAGCTCTGTAATATACTAAGAAGAAAATCCTTTTACACATATAATGGAAATTTCTGAGAATAGATTTAAAAAGTTTCAAGGGAGTTGGTTAGACTATAATTTTCTTTGATATATTTTGGGTGGGAGGTGTTATTTTTTTCTTGAGCTTGTGAAAAAACACTTCACAGGTTTCTTCAGTATTCCTTTAAGCACCTTTTTTCATGAAGGAAAAAACCTCTAAGGTAATCCAGAAGAAAAAAAAGAAACCAAAACCAAAAGTGATCATCTCAATTGCTACATGAAATGTCATATAAGCATGCAAACTTTTGCTCCAGATAAGTATTTATAAATTAAAGATTGCACTGCACACGAATTAGTTATGCAGGTTTTCTCATTATGATAAATTTAGTTTCATAGTTAAGTGTCATAAAACGCTCAAGGGTTTTAATCCACTCTTTATGGTGTAGAGAGAGCAATAACAGTTTATATCAAATATTGTCAGTACAAAGACAGTTAAATTTGACTTATAAAACATGACACTCCTAGATTTCTTTTAGGCTGGAAATACACTGAAATGTCCAGAGTCCCTGAGGCATATCAATAACAAGTTTCAAACAAAAATAAAGATTACCACATTTACCCTACTGCAGGGGTGGAAGAGGAAAGCAGAATTTGTCTAGTATGAATTACCCCTGGTTTTCCAAATTAGGTTTATCCATTTCTAGAAATGCCTCTTAGGAAGAGATTTTAAGGTTACTAATAAAGGTCATGTACTCTATATACATTTATTCATTCTGTGAACAGAATATTTACCTACTTAATATAATCTAAATGTTCCTTAATAATGTCTTGTGATTGCTTCACTAAGTCTGCTTGCTGAACCCTTCCACAACCAAAATTATTCTCTGTAGGGAAAATTTATCTTCTAATGCATTATTCTGCTCCCCGCAACCTTGATATCTATTCTAATATGTCCTCATTGATCAACTTAACCTCTGTGAAACTTCTATCTGTATATTTGCATTTTAGGGGCTTATTTTACATTTGTCATGCATGATTACTAATGTTATTTAGTCTCTTTCTAATGAAGATAGGACTAGGAAATTATCCACACCTCTGACAATAATATGCATTAGTTCTCTGCCTACAGCATTCACTTACTGGATGATTTAAGGTGTATGTATGTGAAATGTATAATCATACATGGAAGATCCATACATTCATGTAAACCTGGTCCCTCTAGTTACCGAAATTTAGAGATACAGAGCAAAGTTTTGAAAAGTGATTATCACTGTTTTTTTTTTTTTAATTTATAAACTAGGAAGCCAGCATGATTTTCAAATTTTATTTAAACTAATTAACTATCTGAGTCACCAGCTGGGGCAATACAAAGAGGGATAAATGTATAATATTGGATTACAGTATATTTATCTGGATCCAGTACATAACTGGATTACACACTGTAATAACTTCAACCTTCATTTGAGGCTAAGGAATAAAACTTCTGAAGTAGGTGTTGGGACTAGCTGTACCCTAAGGTGTTCATAAAGGACAAGTGACCTAAACAACTGAAGTTCACTGAGAACTTTTCACTGAAAAATTATACAGTTATCTAGCAGGAAATATTTGTTTAGTCCTTTTAAAAATTATTTGTTGCAGTGGTATCCTAGCTGGACACCTGGCTTTAGTAATTGAAGAATCTTGTTGGAGAAAGAGATATTGAATAAGTTTTTTTTATATAATTGTTTTAATTTATTGAGGTTTTATTAAAGACTAATAATTTCTATGACAGTTCAGAAATCTTGAGAGAAATAGAAAAAAAGTAAGATAGTTTTTTTATTATTCTCAAATAACATCTACTTCAGACTTTATATATGTCAAGAACAATGAGAGTGCACGTACTTGAGAACTGCACTGGAAAATGTTTCCCAGACAAGTAATTACAAATTAAAGATATATGTGGTGAAATTTATTACACAAGTAATAACATCATATCTGCAATGATTTCTCTACCCACAATGATGACAATCATGCTACACATAGCTCAGTTTTCACTAGTATTTATCATCTTTTTGTGGACTTTTGTGTTCTGTCCTGAGTTTCGTATTTGGAGTCTAAATTCTTAGGGGAAGGGACTTGTACTACTTTTTCTTTTGCATGGCATCTGGCAGGCAAAATTAGAGCTCCCACCTGATGTGTCAGCACAAATAATTAAAATTCTTTTATCTCTGTTATTCGTCCATTAGTCTTTATTTTATTTAAACAAGTTTCGGAACTTGTGATTGCACTATGATTAGCTTTGCAGGCTATGTGAGAGTCATAACTAATCCAATTATTTGCACAAGTCCACATCTATGCTGACAAGATATTCCTTATTTGTATCTAAAATTGAAGGAAACCAGTCATAGAGTTGAAAATCATAGAAGCATATAGGCAAATCATCACTCCTTTGGAAGATAGAAAAACTCCACCAAACAGCTTGTTTAAAGTTAGATATATAGAAATAGACATAAATTATATAGATGATATAGATATATAGATAGATAGATATAGATTAGATACAGACATAGATTATAGATACAGATATAGGTAGATAGACATAGATATATATATTGTGGTCTCAAAAATAGAAGTCTTTCCCATATCAAAGTTAGCAAGTTACATGCCTAGATTTCTCAGTTGTTCCATATCTTTCATATATTTATCTAATTGGTATTTCCATGAATAAAAGACAATGCTGTATGACTATTGTATATTTTACGTAGATAAATATCATGCTATTATTAGTTCAAATATTGGAAGTTAAATAATCATAGCCTGTCTAAAGCTGATATTTTACATTTGTAATACATGACTTCCTATTATAATAATTTTTATCCTGAAAGAAAGCTTACTCACAGCTTACTCACTATTTTGTGTTTATATGCTTTCAAACTGTCACTGCTTGTAGCAATTTGAAAATAATATAACAATTTTGTCAAAAGTTTACCCTGTTTCAATTTGACAAGACAAAATTTCTATGGATCTACATAAGAACAGCTTATGTGGCTGTTTGTGTGTGCATTACCACGAGGGAGGGGAGAAGCCCAAAGATCAAGAATATCAAACTGAAGTTGGAAAGTGAGGGAGAAATCTGCAGCCCTGCAAGCCATACCATTGAACAAAAAAGGATGTTAGTCCAATAAGAATTATGTGATTATTAGAGTATGTGATTAGACTGTACTTGTTACTTAGGCACAACAACTGAAGAAGTTTCTTTTTATAGATGTTTTCTTGCTCAGCAAAATAAATAAGATACAGACACAGTACGTATGGGGTACGATAACACGTCAATCCAGCAAACCCAGTATTTTGGGTTAGTACCAAAAAAACTGCCTTGTAAGCTGTGTCTCAGTACACATCAGCTAACCCTGGCAGCCACCTGCTCATGGGCTCCTATCTCACAACAAGGAGGAAAAAACCTGTTATACAAAATGTAGAGGTGATCTAGATTATTTGAGCAATACCAAATGGTTGGGATTACATTGGCAAGAAGTTGAGAGAGGCACACATACAACCAGTTCCTATGAAACATCTGAAACAATATTTCATGTCAGCACTGAAGACGTCTATTTCTGGGTGTTTGCTGTGAAACCTATGCATATTTTATCCCTGTATGTAGCAATTCTTACGTGTGAATTATTCTGTTCATAAGACAAAGAATATTTACAATACCCTTTCATCATTTATGATTCTCAGATATATTATGTCTAATACTTAAATATCACTTTAGTAGCTATCCTTTCTGTAAAGTTATAATAGTGTTTTTTCTAGTTTAGAATAATTACATATTTCTATAATTTGATATATGTAGTGAACTTTATTATACAAAACATTCTAGCATATTTATCATAAAAACAGGTGTGATCAAGAAATTAGAATGTGGTAGAATACTAACTTTTAGAGTTCCTGAATCTTCTTAGAACAAGAACTGAAGGATCTCAGGCTTCATTATTCCTGAAGAATATGTACACTGCTTATATTTCTTTAAGGGTAAGGCAGAGGATGAAGTGGGAAAAGCATAATAGAAGTCTGCTTGTATCACCATCGGGATGGTAGTACTGAAATATACCATTCTCACACATTTTTTTTTTTTAAATTTGCTGCCTTCCTAAGGAGAAGTCAGTACAGTCATTGAAATAATTGATTTCTAGAAAGGTCGTATCTTATCTGAGATTAAATTTTCTATTATTTTAGCTACTAAGAAAGGGGAAAAAATACCAGTTATAGAGGCAACATGTCTCAAGCTGTACTTTCATCTGGGAGGCAACACAGAGAACACTGCCTATCTTGAAATTCAAAATGACTCATCCTGCTCAAAAAGCACATGGCATTATATCATTCACTATTTGTCATAAAATTACAGCTTTTACATTATGTCAGCTATGACATCTCAGTTTCTTGTAGAAAAAAAACCAGAGGAAGCTGGAATAGAAGCAAGCATGTTCTAAATTGTCTGAAAGTAAAGTTTAAAGCCATTTCATTTATTTTAAGAAGTGATACTAAAAGCTACATTACATTTTCCCACAATTAATTTGGCAAGAAAAACTTACCTATTTTTCCTCCGAAAATAGGAATTTACCCTTTGCTGCATAAAACACTGCAGAGAAAAAAATAATTGAACTGTTGCTACTAATCCTACAATTTCATAGCTGACCATAACTCAAACACAGCTCAAGCAACATAGCACAAAGGCTCTAGAAGACGAGTTCATATTAACATCTTTCTTCCTAAGAGAAAAAGAGTGTCCTGACTTTTAAATTGTTTCAGGAAAGGATGATAATTTCTCTTATATCAAGGAATTTTCTCAAAAATATGGTCAGAATTATAGTAATTTTCCGTTAGATAACTGCTAAATAGGCTGATGACATGTAAATAAGCAAGGGACAGTGACTGTGGGAAAAATTGGCACTTGTTCCACAGAGAAATAAAGAAGCATTGGAAGTGAAATTTAAGTTACTGGAGAAAAAATTCAAGATCCCAATTCATTTTGATCTTTCTTTCTATATCATGGTGGAACAGATGCATACAAGAAGACAGCAAACACTGAAAGCATGCAGAAGTCAAGATGATATTGAGAAGCCTAGTGAATCTTCACTGTTCATGTTCTGGAAGTCATGAGGAGTTCACAAGTGCCCATGAGGATAACAGGTGGTTGCTTCTAAATACCACAGACATTTGTATTGCAATTTTAAATGTTCAGTATATTTAAGCTATGTGAAAAGTGAGATAAAGATGACCACTGAGTAGCTGAAGTTTGTTAAGGTTTTGACTACCTTGAAAAATAAAATTATCTGCAAAGATTATCAGCAGGTTTCCATAATGCTGAATAGCTGGGCAAAATAAAAGTTCAAAAATGCAATTCTGGCAAAAAATATGTGATGTCCATGTAAAAACTAAGGTTGCTAACCCTACCCATGCACAGTGATAGACTCAAGACTTCTTGGAATACTTGTGAAGAGTTAACTCAGCTCTCAGCAGCAGTCCAAAGATCAGGTTGTGCATTAGAAAAGAGTATTAAGCATTGAGTGAGCATTGAGGAATGAAATAAAGCAGTAGGAAATGAACAGAGACAAGGGTCAAATCAGTTCCACAATATTTCCTTTGTCTTTAATAATATAAAGGAGAACATAAAAGGGAAAAAAAAAAACCCAAACACCAAAATACAAAACAGACTTTTGCTACTCTGGATAAGGGTTATCTATGATAAGCACCACCAGTGAGTATGAACTCCCCTCTTCCACCTCTTATACCTAAACCCATCTAGTATATTTGTAGAACTGCAAATGCCAGTTGCAAAATCAGCCAGTACTGAAAGAGCTGCAGCAGAATACGAGAGTAACCTCAATTTTCAAATTGTGACGTTTATCCCTTGTGAACCAGGAGCATTTAGAAGGACACCTATGAGTTTGCCTTGTCATGCCTACTTGCACTATAGTAATGCTCGATGATAAAAGAAGGTGGAACCGGGACCTGAGAAACTCTGAACACCTGCAGATACACAAACAGAAATCCAAGAGAAGCTGGAAGGGTCAAATCTTTGAGTATATTCAGACTTTAGGGAAAAAAATAGAGTCACATTCAGGATTACAGAATACTACTTCGAGGTCCAAAGAAACTCAGTGAAGGAACACTATAGGGAAAAAAGGACAAAAATGGCAAACATTGTCAAAAAACAATGTGAAGGAAAAAAGTAGAGAGGAAAAGACATATCCTATTAATATTGGGCAGGCCAAACATATACAGAGGTTATACATATACATATTCAATACTAGAAATCCCATTAATCTCTTGAAAGTAATCTTGACCATCTCTCCAAAAATTACATTTAAGTAAGTGAAAAGTTCAGATCTGATCTTATTTCATAGATGTCTGCATTGATAATGAGAAAACAAAGCAGTTATTTCTATTTGGTGCCTTTCTCTAATAACACTTTCTGCAGCACATTACCAACTCTTAAGCTGCTCCCGTACACCTCATTTCTTTGCCAGCTTTACATTAGTGCTTGAAGACTGATACTCTGCAGTAATGTGTGTACCTCTGCAATTCCTGTCCTAGAATCATAAAATCAGGCTGAAAAAGACCTCTAAGTCCACCAAGTACAACTGTTAACCCAGCACTGGCAAGTCCACCCTAAAACATGTATCTAAGGGCCACATCTACATCTTGTTTAATTACCTCCAGGGATGGTGACTCAACCACTTCCCTGGGTAGCCTGTTCCAATGAATGATAATCCTTTTAGTGAATAAATTTATCCTAACATTCAATCTTAACCTGCCCTGGCAAAACTTGAAGTCACTTCCTCTTATCCTATCACTTTTTGTATGGGAAAAGAGACCAACTCTCATCTCACTACAACCTCCTTTCAGGTACTTGTAGGGTGGTAGATTGACCCTGGCTGGACATCAGGTGCCCACAAAAGTCACTCTGTCACTCCTCAGCTGAGCAAGGGAGAAAAAATATATCAAAAGGCTTGTGGGTCAAGATAAGGACAGGGAAAGATTGTTCATCAGTTACTGTCATGGGCAAAAAGATTAAACGTGGGGAAATTAATTTAATTTATTGCTAATCAATTCAGAGTACGATAATGAGACATATACTCAAAGCTTAGCAACATGTTCCCTCCAACCCTTCTCTTCTTGAGCTCATTTCACTCCCAATTTTCTCTATCCTTCCCTGCCTCCAGCAGTGCAGGGGGTGGGGAATGGGGGTTGTGGTCAGCTCATCACATGTTGTCTCTGCTCCAGACCCTTCACCATCCTTGTTGCCCTTCTCTGGACACACTCCAGCACCTCAATGTCCTTCCTGTAGTGAGGGTCTCAAAATTGAGCACAGGATTTAAAATGCGGCCTCACCAGTGCTGAGTGCAGACGGAGAATCTNATGCGGCCTCACCAGTGCCGAGTGCAGACGGAGAATCACTGCTCTGGTCCTGCTGGCCACACTACTGCTGATACAGGCTAGGAAGTCATTGGCCTTCTTGGCCACCTGGGCACACACTGGCTCATGTTCAGATGGCTGTCGACCAGCACACCCAGGTCCTCTTCTGCTGGGCTGCTCTCCAGCCACTTTGCCCCAAGCCTGAAGCATTATACAGGATCATTGTGACCCAAGGGCAGGACCCAGCACACTAAATCAAGCTGCAGAACAGCAACAGCAGACAATTAAAGAAAAATACAAGAGCTCTCCTCAGAAATAGTGCTTCAGTCGGCTGTATCATGAAAGATTTTGTCTTGTTACTACGCTACTACAGATGATAATACAGTGAGGAGACACAAAGGCAAATACCAGAAGCCCCACACAGTTTATTCAAGCAGTTTGTATTTCCAGGTACAGATTGTGATGGAAGATTTCAGATCTTAAGACAACAAACTAAAATGACTAAAGACCTCCTTTTGTGTAGTACTGAAGCTACTGATATAGTTCTAGCAGAAGAGAAAAATACCATTTATTCTCTATCTATTATGAATAAAACATTCATGGAAGCCTCAGGGCTGTTTTTGTTCAGATGATATTATAATATATGACAAACTGAGCACAACAATGAGAACTGGCATAGAACATAAAAACATGGTTTGATTTTTTAAGTCCACTCTCCACTGAGTTAATACATGAACATTTCTTTCAGTGTGCTTTGTATTCCTGTGTTTGCTCCTGCATGGAGAAGCAGCTGTTGCTAGCAAAATGGGTCAGAAAAAAATTGGTGAATACTCCAGAGTGACACCCAGTGTGCTGTTTTGAGGAGTTTTGTGAGAAGTTTCTCTGAAGAAGAGGAACAGAAACAACAGGTAAAGGGTAGAGAGGCTTACAAAAGAATACCATAAATTGGTCAAGACTGAATCAGACCACATTTCTAGGAAATATGCAGAGATGAAAGATCAGACCAGTGCCAATATATAACTGGACCTAGTTTCCCTAGAAGAAGAGAACCCTCAGAATGTCATACAGTTATTCATAGGTTCCATCAAACTGAACCTTCCACCTCAGAATCTCACGTATTACCTAAGCCACTGTGTTTACGAAACTCCAAAAACACAAGTGCCGTTAGAAACTGCAACAGAGGTTTTGAGCTCGGACATTGCTACAACTCGGACATTTCAGCTCGGACATTGCTACAACTCAGCCATGGCAAAGCAGGCACACAGACTGCCAGGGCATCAGGATGCTGATCAATTTGTCTGGGCAAGTGGCCAGGAGTATGGTGAGGAAACCAGTGCCACGCTGACAGTACAAAAAAAGGCCAACAAGATTACCTAACACTGCAAGAAATCTAAATGAAAACATGAGTTAAAAGAGAATTTGGAAAACTTAGAAAAAGGGGTTAGCTTTGGAGAAATAAAAGAACAGGAAGAGAGAAAAGCAAGTGACAATGGATAGTTAGGATGGTCTATTTACACTTTGGAAAAAAGTACCACACTGTAAGCATGTGCAAGTGTGACCTGGACACCAGGTTTTACTATTTACAAATACTAACCCAACTGTAAGCATGTTCTTCCTTGTGACTGAATTCTGAGGTTACTTATGAAAGGCTTTTTGCTCTATTAGATGCATGTCATGGAACAGCAAATTTGCTATAAATTTCTTCCTTAAAGGCCAAGTTAACGAGTATTAATTCTAATATAACTACTTTGCATGTAGAACAGGAGAAAAACCAAGGACAACTGTTATCACAACAGTACTAATGCATAAAACCCTTGTTTACATACAGTTGAACCAAGATAAAAATACTCTATTTTAATACATCGCATTCCTTCTAAAGTATACAAACACTTAAAGCAGGACAAAAGCAACAGTGGTGATTTTCAAAGTTATTCTATATACAACTAAGCCTGTTCCTATTGAAAAATTCCCACTGTTCTCAGAGAACACCAAGTTACGTCTATTCACAGTACATTAAAGAAGAAAGAATTTAGAAGTCTTCCATGCTATACTATCTTATTGACACTGTCTTACACTACCACTTCTTAATAAAAGTCGGCTAAGATGTGTATTTCACTCTCCAGCACTGAGAAAAATTGAAGCTTATTGGAGTTTCTTGGCTCCTTCTGAACTAGTCATTTATGTTTTGAAATTAAACCACTAATCTCTGAGAATTTGCCATGTCTAATTTCAGTATCAGCAAAAGCTTCAAACTGTAGCAATAATGTCTTTCTTCAGTGAAAGTAACCCTTTTCCACTACTACCATTGCAACATTGAAAATCATTTATGCCTTCAACAAGCATAACAAAAATCAATATAGACCCTTTTCTTTAAAATATAGAGTAAAAACTGGGACCAGTTGTAAAAATATATTACATATCACCTATAGACTTTGTGATTATTAAAAGTGTTCTATCGCTTACAATATTTGCACTACTGAGAAGAGAAATGGGAAAGAAATAAAAATATGTAAGAGTATACTTGTTTCTCTGTTTTCTGGAGGATCTGAGGCTGCTTTATTTTAAATGTTTGCTATATCAAAAATCTCATGGCTGTAAACATATTTTATACAAGAAAACAGAATTTTAGACTCAAAACACATCATTTCCCCCAAGGAAACTTGGGAGAACAGAATGAATGACAAACTATCTTAATAGGCTGCCATCATTCAAATGGCAAAAATGTTGCCAAGTTTCACAAAATTTCCCCCTTCCTCTTCCAAAACAGTTATGGAACATTCTACAGATTTAAAACAGATTCTGTGCAACTGAGAGAGGTAAAATGCAGAAGATATTGCTTCTGTGAGAACAGTTAGATGACAAAGGACAATAAAGAACAATATTAAAGGTACTATAACAAACTGAAATCAAACATTGATGAGGATAATTGTCCATCTCAAGGGTAGAGGGGCCTTTAAGAGAGATCTGGACAGACTAGAGAGATGAGCAATCAGCAACCATAAGAAATTTAAGAAGGGAAGGTGCTGGATTCTGCACTTGGCATGGAGCAACCCTGGATGTACATACAGACGGGGGAGCGAGAGGCTGGAAAAGAGTGCCATGCAAAAAGCCCGGGGCTCCTGGTCGATGGCAAGTTGAACATGAGTCAGAAGTGCCCTGGCAGCCAGGAGGGCCAACTGTGTTCTGGGGGGCATCAGGCACAGCATCGCCAGCTGGGCAGGGGAGGTGCAGATGTGGGCTTACCTTGAGTCCAGTGTGCAGTTTCAGGTGTCATAAAAAAAAAAAAAAAGGGTATAAAGCTATCAGATAGCATCCAAAGGAGGGTGACCAAAATAGTGAAAAGTCTCAAGGACAAGACTTGCAAGGAGAAGATGATGTCACTTGTTTTGTTCCTCTTGGAAAAAAGGAGTCTGAGGAACATCCTTATAGCAGTCTAGAACTTCCTGAACGATGGGAGCAAAGGGGCAGGCACTAATCTCCTCTCTCTGGTGACCAGCAATAGGATATGAGCAAAGCAAATGAAACTGCACCAAGGGAACTTCAGATGGGCCATCAGGAAAAGGTTCTTCACTGAGAGCGTGGCTGGTTACAGAAACAGTCCCCTGGGGAAACAGTCTGAACACCAATCCTGTCAGATCTCAAGGAGCATCTGGACAATGTTTTTAGTCATATGGTTTAGTTTTAGACAGTCCTGTGAAGAGCAAGGAGTTGGACTTGATGATCCTTATGGATCCCTTCCAACTTAGGATATTCTATGGTTCTACAATTCTAATGGACAGATATTTTTACTCTTCTCTCAGTTTTGTCTGTGTCATGAAAGAGCTTAGATTGTGTGATTGCAATTGTTTTTCATGGCCTACAAACTGTGTGGATGACTATACAACTACATGGAGTCTTATTGAAGTAGCTGAGATATCTTGTTCATATAAACACAAATGAGGGGGAAAAAAAAAGTTCTTTGCAACTAGCCCTTCCTAGAGTTTAAATCAAGCAAAGCAACACTTGTGATGGGACAATCAAACCAACCACATTTTGAGTATCAAGGAAGATAATTTCATTTTGCATAATATAGCTAGGAAAATGAAATGCAAAATAGGAAGTGAAACTTGTTAGAAGTAAGCAAACATGGTTTTAAACTATGATATAGAAAAAGCCCTGACATTTTAAAATCTAATTTGTTTGTTAGGAAATTTGCACATCTCTACGAGAGTAAGTCAAGCAAAAGATTATTTGGCACCAACTTCTAGATGTAGACATGAAACAAATCAAAAGTAGTGTCATTCCCTGACTCTACAGGAGTAGCAGTGTTGCAATAAACTGACAGACCGATTACTGACGTTGCTCTTTTCCAAAGGTGTACTGTATTTGATCATAAGGTACCATCATCTTTCAGACTGGATTGCACTCTGACATATCAAATTCCCTGGCAGAAATCCAGCTACAGGAGAGTACTTTTCTTAATTCTTTGCTTATTCCATCCATTTCAAGAACGATTTCACTGAAATGGACCTGTGCTGCTCCATCTCCTGACAGATACCCAGTTCACAATTCATACTGAGATATTTAACCTGTATGTTTGTAGACACAGAAGATCATCACAAACCAGAAGACACATGAATGGAAAAACTCTAAAAGCATTAGAAGGCAACGGTACTTTTTGTTATTATCTGTTTCCCTTTCGGGGGGATAGAAGTGACTGGTGACAAGCATGCCATTAATTACACGAATGACAAGGGGTTTTAATTATTGCATCTTTGGCCTGAGAGTTTGGTGAACTTAAATTTTAAAATCCTCTTATGCCATAATGCCCAAACTCTACATGTCTATCTAAATCCATTATTTTGCATAATAAATTAGGGAGTTTAAAACATTACCTTATTGCTCAGTTAATTTAAGCAATTGCTTATTTTAGAAAAAAGTTAGTTATTATCAACAATAATGTTATGTGCAACATACCTAGTGTACAGTTTCCAGACATCACCAACTTTTCCCCAATGTATGCTATTTATGTTATTTCTTTATCATAACTATTTTATGATTCTGAAATATATAGATATGCTCTAGAAAGAATAAAGGGCATTTAAAATATTATTTCACTTCCCATGGTTCTTGTCAAAATGTTATGTTTTTAAAACAGAGAAAGGTGGAACAGTCAAAACGCAGAATGAACATTTTTCTCCTTTATAGAACATTGCAGATTTTGGCCAGCTTTTTTGCACTCAGCATGAGAAAGTTTGCACCATATGTCCACCTCTCATTTAGAATGGATATTTGTCTTACTTGGAATAACACTCATGAGAACTGTCGAGTCCCCAGTTATATGGTAACACAACAGCTATCTTTGTGTTGTTCAGAGGGAGTGGTCCCTTTATTTTCCAAATTAGCAGTTTCACTCTGCTTCAGTTAGAAATATCTCCTTGCATTTTTAGACTTGGGCTGACCCAGTGAAAATATGAAGTGTTAACTTTACAAATATCCTAGCAAATTCCAAATATACCATTTCCTTATATTAATATTCAACACATTTTAATCAATTCTTGTTTTGATAATGTTGCATAAAGCAGGAGGAAACTCTAACACTGCAAAAAATCAAGAGCCTTTTTTTAAACCTGCAAATTAGATGTTGTACACAGACCCAATATAGATAAACTTCCAAAGTTGAGATTGAATCCAAATCATGTTACACAACGGCAGTAGCCAGCATACCAATCAGAGCAACTGCTGGAAAAGGAGTATTTGTAGTGTCCACATCTTTGCAGATTATCTAAAGCAAATTCCCTCATGCTCTTGTCACTGAGCTGTTACAGTGAGAATCAGCAGATGGTTAATCAATCCCAAAATGCCCTTCAGGAGCTACAACAGCTGTGTATGGTCAGCACGAGTAAACTCATCCAGAGTAAATGGGAACTGGGATCTGTGCAGCATGTAAACACAAAGGTTTCCTTTCCTTGTTACAATAAAATGAATCTGCAAACATTTCTTAAGATCTGAACTTTCCAGAATAAATTCAGTAAGATTTTTATAGCAGTCTTGTGTAAACAATCTACATATAGCAAATCCAAAACCAATTTATTAGTGGGGACAGTGTTAATTAAATTGAATTACTCCAGGCTGAGCAAAAGGTACCATCTGCAAATTACAGATAACAGCCTTGCAGCTGATAATCTCAGGGAATATTTGCAAGTCTCAAATAATTTATTCACCAGCGCTTTTATGGACACCCAAATACTGGTACACATATTTGGATTCCAAAGGTGGGGGAAAAAAGCACCATTATTGAACAGTCCACATCCCATTTTACAGACCTCCCCCTCTCCCTTGATACATAGCAATTTGTGATACATAAAGCACATAGTTCACAATCTTTCATACTCTGACATCACAGACTAGGACAACATAATATATCAAAAGAAGCAATATATGCTTGGAAAACAAAGTATTATTTACATCAAAATATTCAAACCTATGTTAAAGTTACTGTTCCAGTAAATTTAATCAATTCATTTTAATTTTGAGTTTTAGCTGCTCTTTTATGAATTGGTGTAAGACTGTGTTTTCATGCATAAGTATTTTAAATGGACATGGTGTGCTGGTTTTCACTGGGGTAGAGTAAATTTTCTTCACAGTGGCTGGTATAGGGCTGTGTTTTGGATTTGTGCTGAACACAGAGTTGATAATATAGACATGCTTTTGTCATTGCTGAGCAGGGCTTACACAGAGCCAAGGCCTTTTTCTGTTTTTTGTATTGCCAAGCTGGCGAGGCGGTTGGGGGTACATGGGAGGTTGGGAAGAGACACAGCCAGGACAGGTGACCTCAAATGGCCAAAGGGGTATCCACAAATTCACAGAAGTAACAGGGTTGGAAGGGACATCTGGAGATCATCTAGTCCAAACTGCCTGCCAAGGCAGGGTCACCTAGAGCAGATTACACAAGAACTCATCCAGGTGGATAGGAATGCCTTCAAAGAGGGAGATTCCATGACCTCCCTGGGCAGGCTGTTCCAGTTCTCTGCCACCCCCAATGTAAAGAACTTCTTCATGTTGAGATGGAACTTGCTGTGTTTTAGATTATGGCCATTGCTCCTCATCCTGTCACTGGGCACCACTGGAAAGAGTCTGGCATCATCCTCTTGACACCCACCTTTGAGATATTTATATGCATTGATGAGATCCTTTGAGATATGTATATGCATTGATGAGATGCTCTCACAGTCTTCTCTAGCCTAAACAGGCCCATCTCTCACAGTCTCTCCTCTAAAGAGAGATGCTCCAGACCCCAGATAATCTCTGTGCATCTGCTGGATCCTCTCCAGTAGCTCCAAGTTGTTCTTGTACTGAGGAGCCCAGAATTCAACACAGAACTCCAGATGTGGCCTCACTAGGGCTGAATAGCAAGGCAGGACCACCTCCCTCAACTTGCTGGTCATGTGCTTCCCGATGCACCCCAGCATACCAGTGGCCCTTCTGGCCATAAAGGCACTGCCAGCTCATGATCAACTTGTCATCCAAGCCCTTCTCCACAGAGTTGCTCTCTTGGAGGTCAGCCCCCAGCCTTTGCTGGTACTTGGGATTATTCCTCTCCAGGTGCAGGACCCTGCACTTGCCCTTTTTGAACCTCATTAAGTTTTTCTCTGCCCAACTCTCCAGCCTGTCAAGGTCCTGCTGAATAGCAGCACAGCCTTCAGGTGTATCTGCTACTCCCCTCAGTTTCATAACATCAGCAAACTTGCTCAGGGTGCACTGTATTCCTTTGTCCAGGTCATAGATAAATTAAATTAGGCTGAAGCCAGTGTTGATCCCTGGAGAATGCCACTGACTGCAGGCCTCCAGCTGGATTCTGCTTTGCTGATCACAACCCTCTGAGCTCTGCCATTCTTGATCCACTTCATTGTCCATTCATTTAAGACATATTTCCTGAACTTACCTACAAGGTTATTATGGGAGACAGTGTCAAAAGCCTTGTTGAAGTCGAGGTAGAGAACATCCACTGTTCTTCCCTTGTCAACCTCTCCTGCCATGCCATCATAGAGGGCTATCAGACTGGTCAAGCATGATTTCCCCTTGGTGAATCCAGGCTGACTACTCCTAATGACCTTTTCTTCTATATGCTTGGTGATCATTTTCAGAATGATTTATACCATCAGTTTTTTAGGGGTGACGGTGAGTCTGACTTGCCAGGTCCTCCTTCTTGTGCTCTTTGAAGATGGGAGCAACATTGGCCTTCCTCCAGTCATGGTAATTTCTCCTGTTCTCCATGATTTTTCAAAGATGACGGAGAGTGGCAGAGCAATAACATCTGCCAGCTCCTTCAGAACCCATGGGTATATCCATCAGGGCCCATGGAGTGTGGATGTTAAGTCTATCCAGGCAACCCTCTAACCAAACCCTCTGCAATCAAGGGGAAGTCTTCCTTTCTCTGGCCTTCTTCTCTTACCTCTGAGGTCTGGGACTCATGGGGATTTCTTGATCATGGGGAAAAGCTGGGTGGAGGAACAGAAGCTGGAATATTGATTAGCTCTCTTGGAGCCTCTTCTAAAGCCCTAATCCATGGTACTCCTCTACGTAGGTCTTCAAAAAGGCCAAAATTTGGTCTCCAGAAGTTCAGGATTCTAATCCTGCTTACTGCTTTGCTTCCTCTATGTAGGATCCTGAGTTCCACCATCTCATGATCACTACAGCCAAGGCTGTCCCCACCCTTCACAAATTCAACCAGTCCCTCCTGGTTTGTTAGAATACGGTCTAACAACACACCTTTCCTCATTGGCTCTTCCATCACTTACATCAAAGAGCTATCTTCAGTGATCTGCAGGAACTTCCTGGACTGTGCATGCCAGGATGTGTTGTCCCTCCAACAAATCTCAGTGTGGTTGAAGTCCTCCAGGAAAACCTGGGCCAGTGACCACGAGGCTACTTCCAGCTCCCAAGAGAAAGCCTCATCAACTTCCTTCTCCTGATCAAATGGCCTGTAATAAATACCCGCAAGTGTCACCCATATTAGCCTGACCCTTGATTCTCACCCATAAACTCTCAACTCATTTGTCTGGCCCTGGGAAGAGCTCAATACATTCCAGTTGCTCTCTTGCATAAAGAGGAACTCCACCACCTCCCCCCACTGACATGACCTTTCTAAAAGGTACAGAGCCACCCACGACGGCATTCCAGTCATGTGAGCTGTCCCACCATGTCTCTGTAATTGCTATGACATCGTGGTGGTGCGATCACACATGGATTTCTGGTTCTTGTTTATTTCCCATGCTGCATGTGTTTGTGTACAGGCACTACACAGAGGTAATCAAGCATGCATGTTCCCTTAGAAGGGATGTAAGAGGATTCACCATAGCTGCACACACCCTTGATTTGATTAGCCGGTGTAAGAGGATTCACCACAGCTGCACACACCCTTGATTTGATTAGCCCTATGATTCTCATCTTGACGGGCAGCCAGGGCAATCTGTTGCTACACTAGTTAACATGGCCTAATCCCAAGGAGGAAGCAATGGAATGAACATTGCCACTTTGGACCCCACCCCTCCAAGTCCTTCAGTTTAAAGTCTGTCTCATCAAATTGGCCAGCCTGATGCCAAAGATATTCTTGCCCTTTTAGACAGCCTCTTCCCTCTCTAACAGGCTACAATCATTAAAGTACAACCCATTGTCATAAAAGCCAGAACCTTCTTGACAGCACCAGCCAAAAATCCAGACGTTGATCTGCACTATGTGTCTGCTTCTGGCTGTCCAAATTTCTCTAACCAGGAGGATAGATGAGAAGATGTGTTGGGTACCAGTGTGTTTCACTTGCCTTAACTGGGCTTTATAGTCTTTCTTGATCCTGCTCATTTGTTGGTTTGCGGCATCATTCGTACCCACAAGAAAAACCAGTAGTGGATAGTGGCCCATGGACTTGACAAGCTAAGGTACCCTCTTGGCAAAATCACAGATTTAGCCCTTGGTAGACAGCATACTTCTTTGTGACTCCTTCTTGGACCTGCGAATGAGTGCCCGGACCTGCCTCAGTGCCCTTTAATAGAGTTGCCCACCACAATCACTTGATGTATCATTTTATGGTAACCATTGTGCACTGTTGGTGCAGGTTCTCCTCGTTGGCCTTGCTTGTGGACATCTAAAGCCTTTAAACCTTCATATCCTTTTTTGGTCTGGATGTTGGAGAGTGGATGTTGAATTGGAGCCCTTTTGTTTTGGTCACCAAGGTCCAAGGTCTCTCAGACTCGGTGGTATCCATTGTAGGTGTAGGGTTCTGGAGTCATGTATCTGCCTCTGTTTCAGTCCCTCTAATACTGCACAGCCTATTGACTGTGTCTTGTAATTCAGCCACCTGCCACAACAGGACATCCACCTGTGCATACTTTGTGCAGGCACCAGGTGTTTCTCCAGGAGGATTATCTGGGCATCCATTTCAAGCTCCCATCTGTCCTGATGTCTCCTTCCTTACCAGTTCTGTCTGAGTGGCAGCATCAGACTTCTCAGGGGCTGCCTCAGCAGCCACACTGGGTTTGGCTCCGAGGTGAGTGCCCTTCATATGGCAGAGACCTTGAGCACTCTGCAGTCTGCTGTAGACCTCCTGAGCACTTAGGACTTGCCTGAGGTGTGGATCTACTTGCAGAATGCAGCACCCTTCCCACATGCCTGCCTATGTGAATTGCCGCACAAACTGCGGTGCCATGTCTTTCTGACACGCCACATCTTGTTTGCCTGCTCTGTTGTTCACTGTGCTCCTGTTTGCCCATGCTGCCTGGAGCAGCTTAAAACTCCTGCCTGTGTTCCTGACAACACATTTGTCGCTTGGTCTAGCCTCAGGGAAGCTGTCGCTGCAGTGGAGGCTACAGCGACCTTCCTGCAGACACAAATTTGTCTTGCTTCAGCAGCTGTTAACTGGGCAGCACTGGCTCAGGACCCAGGCCGCAAGCCTCAAGGCCTTTAGATGTTGCCACCCCAAGCACCCAGGAGCAAAGGAAAGCAATAGAGGACTCTCTGTATGAGTTCCAAAGGTTTATTTCTTCAAAAACATCAGGGACGAAAAGCTGAGGGACAGGGTTGTGCAAGCCATTTTATACAGGGAGGAAACAGGGAGGAGCAAACAGGGATAGCCAATGAGGGACAGCAAGGTAGGAGGAGTCCACAGGAAATCAATCAATGAGGAGCACTTAGAGGGGGGACAACAGGGAACAGCCAATGGAACATCGAGTAACTTAGAACTTCTGAGCACTAATACATAGTCAACTAAGAAGATGCATATTCATGAACTTAATGTATAAAACAACATAGAACTTTCTAGAACCGGGGGGTTGTGCCTTAGATTTCAACCTCGCCCACAGACACACCCTCTGATTCTGACTCGTCAGCCCATTGGAGGGCCAGTGTCTGATGGGCACTGCAGTGCCACAGCCCAAGAGGGGCCGAGTCACCGCAGCACACCTTCTCCTTGCCTGATTAGCTTGTGAGAGCTTCCAGGTCCAGACGGGGTCTGGGCTGCTGCTAGGGTGTCCCTGAGCTTGGGAACTCCCCTGTACAGCTCAATCTAATGGTCACACACAGACAGGGATCAGTCACCACTGCTGCCACTGCTGTCACTGCTGTCACATCACCGACAGATGATATGACATGCATATGATGTTATGACCCTATTCCATACCATGTGGCAACATGCTCAGTACATAAAGTGGGGGAAGAAGGAGGAAGGAAATGGAATGTTAGGAGTGATGCTGTTTGTCTTCCCAAGTAACCATTACATGTGATGGGGCCCTGCTCTCCTGGAGATGGCCCATGGGAAGTGGTGAATTAATTCCTTGTTTTCTTTGCCTTTGTGTGTGTCTTTTGCTTTTCCTTTCAAACATTTTTTACCTCAACCCACAAGTTTTCTAGCTTTTATTCTTCTGATTTTCTTGCCCATCCTGCTGGTGGGGGATTGAGCAAGCAGCGGTGTGTTACTTGGTTGCTGGCTGAGGTTAAACCACAACACATGGTATTAGCAAAATATTTTGAAGTTTTTTTCCCAAAAAAATTTATTTTAAACTGACTGAGATGAGAAAGAAAAAAATTGCAGAAGAATTTCCAACCAATCTTACTAATAAGCTCCAAGAAAAGGCTATAAAAGATATGAAAATTAGGTCTTATCAAATTTTTCAAATTCAGAAATCACAGCAAGCATAAAAATCTTCCCTGTCCTGAGTAATAAGAAAACAATAAATCAAATGCCAGTGACTATGTAGATTTTTACGCCTTTTAGAAATGCTATACAAAACCAAACAAAAATAATCACTATTTTAGGGCAATTCTCCTTTATATTAGTGTTAATAAAATCAAAACAGTTTTACCAGGCATCACTGTAAGAGTATCATAGGTAAAATCTGTTCTACAAAAACAAAGAACACTTGAATTTCTTCACTTGAGAACAATTCATATGTCAGATAGCAAGTTTTTAGAACTACATTTATCAAATGCATATGGAGTGATAACTCTGAGAAAAATCTCAAAGATTTTTCTGCTTCTGATCCTATGTCACATATAAGATTATTTCCCCACAGCACTACCTTAAGGATTTTTTTTTTTTAAACACTATTTGTTTATGGTATACCATGATCTTCCTGTTTTGTTTTGGTTTTTTTGGGGGGGTGAGATTATTTTGCAGTCTGCCATAATTTACTGTTGAAGCCTTCTATGATGTTCTCTCAATGTTATCTGATTGCTCTTAGTTGTGCCTTTGGGACGGAAAAAAACTTTACAGTTTGCACTATGTAACTCTTCTCCACACAGTGTTTTTGTTCCTCAGATGTTTCTGGTCCTGACCTTCACTGTTAGTGATTCCTCAGCCAAGCCCTCACTCATATTTACCTACTTCAGTGTTTTCTCTTAAGTCAATTTTTGCAGCCCCTTGGTTGTTTTTATGCTATGTGAGAACAGTTATACTTGGCTTTTCTAGGGCTCCTCTACCTGGAAAGAATGGCTCATTCTTTTTATGTCCTTACAAGTGTATGTCAACTGTATAAAAATCCATGAATATATTTTTCAAGCAAGAGTACACACATTCTTTTAGTGTTATAAAACAAGGTATAAAGTTGCAATACTGAGCTTTATTTTATTCCTGTACAGCTTATTTAAGAAATAATAAAAAATAACTTATTACCTTATAGAAGAGTATCTCTGTATCTCAAGGGTTTATCCGTCAGTCTGGTTTAGTATACATGGAGACCAAGAGAATTAGCAGTACTCTCTTTATATTTCTGTTTACAATTACTTCTATTGTAAAGAAGTGTACCCAGGTGCCCACTACAGCGCTCTATCACTCCCCTTCCCAGTGGGACAGGGGAGAGAATAAGATGGAAAACAACACATAGGTTGAGATAAAAGCAGTTTACTAAAGCAAAAAAAGGAAACAAAGCGAGAGTTTGCACACGCACAAGCAAAAGGAGCAGTTAATCTCTACTTCCCATCAGCGAGCGATGTTCGGACACTTCCCGGGAAGCAGGGCCTCAGTACATGGAGTGGTTCCTCCAGAAGGCAAACATTGTAGAGTAACAAATACCCACCCCCCTCTTCCTTCTTTCTCCCTGAACTTTTATATCTGGGTTGACGTCATATGGTATGGAATATCCCTTTGGCTGATTTGGGTCAGCTGGCCTGGCTGTGGCCCCTCCCAGGATCTTGCCCACTCCCAGCCCTCCTGATGGGGGAAGGAGTGTCAGAGGGACAGCGCTGCTCAGCAGTAGCCAAAACACTGGCGTGTTATCAACACCCTTCCAGCTACCAGTGCAAAGCACAGCACTGTGAGGACTGCGAAGGGAAAGGTGAACTCTATCTCAGTCAGACCCAATACAAGTGGCAATTTTCATGGAGTACTTAATGGATTCTCTTTAAACTAGCTTCTGAAAACAGAAAGTGTGTCTCATTTGGAAGTATTAACATATATATCAAAGCAAAAAAAGGAAAATAAAAAAGCATGTAAGAAGAAAAATAAAAAACCATACAAACAACCAAAAAAAGCCCCACAAAACCCTGCACCCACAAGGAAAATTTGAATATCAAGATTCTGAAATGTTATACTATAAACTCCTGTTGTGGATACAATTTGTAAAAATGGTTGTTTTATTTTCTGGTAGAACAGAAAGCTGGTCTTCATCCGGAATTTCTAAAAACTAATTTAAGGGAAAGAAGAGAACTGAGAGAGGGTAGTTTAAAAAAGCAAACTATGCATATACTAAAACTGTATTGAGACTATTAGATGGACTCATGCTCTTACAGTGATTTCTTTGCTAAGAATGTATGGGAAAAACAATTCAAAGTCCATCAAAATCCATATTTTCCTCCTTTCTAGTAAACATTACAGTCACTGTTTTATTATTTTCTCAAGAGAGAGTACTCACAAAGCAGAGAAATTAAGAATATTCTGCCATCACTAAAGCTGATCAGAAGTGAATAACTTTAAAAGGGGAAGGTAGGGTGGAAAACACTCGTGTTTTCTGATGACTAAATATTTGCCTTTAGCTTAACAGCACTGAAGTATGCTGCTTTATAGAAACTGAAGACTGGGTTCTATTCATCCATTCTAGGCAAAAATCCCTGAGCAAAGCATTTTTCTTATCACGGAGATTTTCATCTTGTAGAGTTTTTAATATAGGGATGTAATTCAAGTCTTGAGCTTTACAAAAAGAATAATAATCAAATACCTGTGATCTATTTTCAAAACATAACAAGAGAAAAATGTCATTCTATGCTTTCATGAGTCTTAGTCAGGGTTTTTGGTTGGGAGAGGAGGAAAAACAACCTGCCACAGAATTCTTGTATTTCAGCCTGACATTTGTTCAAGGAAAAATCTGTCCTAAGGGAAGTGAAATCTTTTCTTACAAAAACAAACAGCACACCAAATCCAAACATTCGGCGGGAAACCCAAAACTATTTTCATTTTTAGCTCAAAGAAAACATGTATAGCCAAGCAATAAGGATGGGCTGAAAACAATTAAGATGAACTCAGTAAGTAAACAAGAACCCATAGATGATGCATGAATGGCTAGAGGAATCATATCCATGCCTCTTCAATTTTTCTTCTAGATTTCTCATCTTCCCATTTACCAAGTGTTCAAAAAGCCAGTTACAGCTGTCAAAACATAAACCAGAATTTGCTAGTTGGAAAAGCACTACTTTACATAAACCCAAAGATCTTTTCTTGAAGGAATCCATCCTGAACTGTTAATTTAAGCACAAATATCTCATGCTAGACAGAAAAAAACAATGCTAAAACCTCATTGCACAGTCTGTTAGATTTGTTTTTGTTGTTTGGATTCACTTTCACTTGGAAGGATAGAACATATGGAAATGCAATAGTACCAAAACATTGGAAAAGCAATTGGATCAAAATATTGGAATAGTAATGCTTTCAAACTTTGAGGCCTGACAGCTGGAAAACAATTTTGTGACTTACTTTGGTCCTGAAAATTAAATAATTATGCTCATCTTCATCTGTGTTGGAAAGACAAAGACAATCTTTGGAGTTCTGAATACCCAAAACCTGCTCCAGTTACACGTATTAAACAAGAACCAACAATCTTCATCACGACCACATCTGACAGGCTGACAAAAATGTGTGGGTTTGATATGGAATATAATTCTTCCAACCACCAGTAGTAAATATGTTTGTTTAATCAAAACCACATATAGCAGCAGAATGAGTAAGGTTTTGGAGGAATGAGGGACAACACCACTCAGTGCTGGCTTTGCAAAGACCCACAGGTGCTGCAGTAGATGAATCTCCACAAGCTTCATTTTTCAACATCATCGCATCTTTTGCTTTTACTTCTTATTGCACAACACTGTTCCAAACATATTTTTGCTAACATCTAATCTTTCCCTTTTGCTTTAGAACAAAGCATGAAGTTATATCACCTTCCCTAACAAAATACTATAATCAAATTTCATGCTCCATTTTGAATGTTTAACACGTTTGAAAGTTGTCATTACAAAGATACTTCAGTGATTCCTTCTTGTTTTAGCCCTCAAATTCACCTTTGTATTAAGCCTACAGGAAAACAGAAATCCAATGCCTCCTCCCAGAGACAGCCAAGATAAACAGCTCAGCCATCTGGGTACTGCTTATCACCTCATTTTTCACTTTATTATTCTTTCAGAACTCATCTGTTTCTTTTGCTTTATAGTTCTAATTAACCTGTTAGATTTTAATAATGCTTTCTTTCTTGTTTTCTTGGACTGGATTAATAACTGAGATCCTGAATAGCAAACGTTTCTGATAAAAGAAGCATCCACTGACACTCATGTGATAAATTGAAGGTCTCTGTATTCCTATCTCTATAAAATCAGAAAAAACACACATCCAAGAAAAGTAAAAGGTTGGCAATTAAAGTAGTGAATGAATAAAAGGGTTTTCTTATTGCTTGCTTTTAAAAATGCAACATCGGGAAGAAATAGACACTTGAATACTACTTGCTGTATGCAGTTAGTCTCGGACTATATTCAGGGCAGAACTGCTGGATAATTTTGAGATCTTTGTTAAGCATAAATTTGGGGCCAGAATATTTAATTCAATTTTTTTTAATGAATACTTCATCAAATTTGTAAAGCTTATCTCAGATAATTGATTTTCACTGAAAACATGAAGTATTTTATTTCAAGAGCTGAAATGCATCATCTTGGTAAAATATATTTTCCTTGTTTCATTTTATCTAATTTATTTGCTAGAGAACAATTATTTTGTAATAGTTCACACCGCAGCTCTTCTCTGAAAATGCTGTTGAATCTATCAACCTGGATTTTTGTTCCCAAGGTCAGGAGCCCAGCAGTACTGGTAAAGGCAGGGGTGAAGACAGTGTTGAGAACCTCTGAATTTTCAGTGTTGTTAGGAACTAAATCACCTCTCCTGTTTGGCAGCAGGCTAATACTTTCCTTTTGCTTCTACTTGTGCACATATTTGAAGAACCCATTCTTGTGGTTTTTGATATCCCTGACTAATTTCAATTTAAGCTGAATACTAACTACATCTTTGCATGCCCTGGAAATGCCTTGTAGTTCTCAACAGGTATTTGCCTGCTCTTCCATGTCTGGTACGCTTCTCTTTTGGTTTTTAGCAGACTCAGAAGCTTGCAGTTAAGTCAAAGGGATCTCTTGTTCCACCTGCTTCTCCTAGAGATGACCACCGGTTTTGTGTCCCCTGAAGTATTCTTCAAAAACTCCCAGCACTCTTTTTCCCAGCTGCTTTAAAGTCTATGGAAGCTTTCCACAGAATTCCTCTCGGTTGAGCTCTGAGTAAGCTAAGGCTTGCTCTTCTAAAATCTATAATCTTTGTCTTAGTTCTCACCTTCAGCGTGCTCAGGAGGATCCCAAACTTCTCAATACAGTGATAACTGCAGCCAAGGCCATCACTAACCAAGATCCTAGAAAACAACTTTTCTTGGTTTGTGAGTAGCAAGTCCAGTGGTGACTCATTGCTCATTGGCACATCTAACATATAAGAAAGCAGTGCTCTGTGTATTCCAGGAACTTGGTGGGTGTTATGTGAGCTGCTGTATTTTTCTGGGGAGTTGAAGTCCCCATAAGAACCACGTTCTCTTGACTCGAAACTTGCTTAAGTGACCTGATAATTACTTTGTTGGGCTTACCATCCTGGTTTGGAAGCAGCTGCCTACTGTAATATCTCCCTCTGACCTTGACACAGACACATTCAACAGGGGTTTTACAATTGCCAGTTTATTTCTAGACATTTAAGTTTCTCCTTAACATAGAGCATGACTCCTCCTTCTCCCCTTCTTCCCTCTCTATGAAGCAGCCTAGAGTCATCCACCATGATTCACCAGTCATGTGAGTTGTCCCAGTATGTTTCAGTTATTCCTATGATATCATAACTTTCTGACTTGGCATGGAGCTTCAATTCCTCCTGTTTGTTCCTCAGGTTGTATGAAAGGCCACCACTTGAGACAATTGGTCTTCTGGTTCTCTTCTTGAAAGTCAAACAGGAACAGCTTTTGCTGCTCTGGTTGGCCTGGCTTATTTCCTGGTTAGAGTTTTGCTACTTTGGACTTGTCCCATCCCGCTCAGTGGATTAAGGGGAAGGTAGTGGCGTATATTCTGGGAGGAGTGGGTTGGAGAAATAACAAAGTTCTCAGGAGGTTCAATGAAAAACAACTTTTACTTGCAGATTTTAGAACATCCAGGTAAAATAAAGCACTTGGCAACTTTGGAATATCCAGATAAAATAAGGCACTTGACAAGGCTTTGACTGGATTTTTTCATTGGACTTACAATATATTTTGAGAAGAAGAAGGTGGGGGGGAAGAGAGAGAGAGATTAATGAACCCTATGATGAACTCATGATGTTGAGTGATTGATACAAATTTGATATATAAAAAATACTGAACATAAATGATCATGTAAACTTTAAAATCAAAAATCTTTATTCTAGATAAAATAGTGGTTGAGAGTGCAGTAAAATTATATTCTGTACTACACCTAATGTGATGCTTTTGGATTTCCTAGCTGACAGCAGGTATAGTTGCTTCTTGTTTTGAAGTCAAAAGATTAATAGCAGTCAGCTCCTTAGCTGTGAAGTACATCAGAAGAGCTTATTTTAGTGTCACTCCAGCACTTTTCCCCACAAAGAACATGGCCTTGAAGATGGAAGAATGAACAAGAAAAGGAGCAAAAAGAAAAACTCCTGCTTCTGAAGAACCCTTCTCAGATCTCTCACACATCTTTCTAGCTGATGCTAGAAAGGATGACTTTCTAGCTTCTGCTAGAAAAAAAATAAAAAGTCATTTCTTCTCTTAAAAATGTTATTAAAATTGCTCATGTCTATTCTTTTCCCAGTTAAGATTTTTTCCATCTTGCAGTAAAGAGGATGCATCTTCAAGTATTGCTTATGTAGCGTTCCACTGTGGGGAAATGTGGAGAGTTCTTTTGACACGAATTATCTGTGATGGAATCAAGCCAAATGAGGCAAATATTATGTCTGAGAACCGTTTATTGAAACAAGAAAAATGCGTTGTTTTACTAAAGAAAAAGAGAACAGGCAGGAAAGAAGGAAGGAAGAGGAATAAGACTGGAAAAAGACAGAGAGAGAGGGGAGAGAGAGGGAAAGTGGGCGTTACTACCAGGACTTTGGGGTGTGCCGTCGGTGTCCCACCGGCAGGCGGGCTGTGCCTGCTCCCTGGCGGGGCAGCCTGCGCAGCGCTCGGGGCGGCGCGGTTCCAAAGGCACAGCTCCTGGACGGCCGGACACGAGGTGAGTCGGTGCTCAGGCAGTAGGTGCAGAATGCGGGACAGGGTCTCGGCAGGATCGCAGCTGCGGGCTGGATCGCCGACGCAGGGTGGGAAGCAGGTGGCTCGGGTGAGGATGAGGCAGGCAGGGATGAAGCAGGTGGAGGCATCGAGTAGGAACGCAGGGAGGGCAGGACACAGGCTAGACACGAGGCTCAGAGCAAGCCAGGTGTTCGGCCAAGTGTCCAGGAGAAGGGAGAGGACAAGCAAGGCGGAGAGAACCAACTGAAGAGTACACGCTGAAGAGATATTTGGAGAGAACTGAAGAGCACTCTCTAGAACTTGTGAGGCAGTTGCTTTTATAACCCCTGGCTCCTCCCAAAGTCTGCGCACTGGCAGGAGACCACTGGCCATCCAAAGGTTCTATGGCAGTGGTGGGGACANATGGCAGTCCATTGGTGGGGACATTTTGCCACCAGATTGGAGGGCCTTCCTAGAGGACACAGTGTCCTTGAGAGCCCCCTCCTATCCCGACTGCCTATTCCATAGGAGACATGAAATTGTGGTCAGGCAAAGTCTCCTCAGAGACAGCCTCCATCTTCTCCAAGTTGCCTCCTGCAAGTAGCACATGTGCAGCCCCTCCCCCCCACACCTCTAGTCAAACAATGTTGAGACAATAATCAGAGTTAAATTGGTTCCTCACAGCTTACAATTTTGTCCATTGAACTTCGAAGCCCATGCCTCTTTTTCCCTGTTACCATACACTATTATCACTAACCTTTAACCTTCTTTTATTGTATTATATAGAGAATTGAAGGGCAAGTGAAAATTTGACTTAAATTTCTCTATTAATGTATTGAAAATGATAGCCTAACTTAGTTTACAAGAAATAAACAGCACACACTATTTACCTATTTTTCTGGAGTACATCTACCTTGCTCCTACAGATTTCCCTAAGAAATTTAGCTCATAAAAAGTTCACAGAGTCTTGTAGACTGGAAGTCCATTCCTTGTAAAGTCCACTTATTTTAAACCAGGGTTACAAGCATTTGGGTAATACGAGGGTAAAGGTTTGCAATAAAGCCGCAATACATTAAAACATTCTTGTTGTACCAGGGCTATTAATCAGTATGTGGTAGCAGCCCGGAAAAGTAAGAGAGAAAATTAAACTGCTATAAATGAAAGATAATAGATGTCTGACAATGTCATGTTCCATTAAGTGATTTACCCAGCACATTCTCAGTAGCCTTGCAACCTCTGGCATCGATTTCCATAGCAACAAATGGCAATGTTACCATCTGGAGCACATCCAGCAACAGAGAGAACAAGCTGTAACAGTGGAGTTCAGGGAAAAAAAATCCATTATAGAAATCTAAATGTATACTTTAAAAGAAATAATCACATGCTGGACATGCCTGGTTTGTGAAAAAGTTATTTTCCTCATGCCTAATAACTCATATTTTGTCCAGTTCCTGTTTATGCCTTGGAAGGAGCACATACTGAGAAAAGACCTACTAACCCAGGACCAGGTAAGCTACAAAGTTTATAGTGGAGGAAGATGTATTATGTCACATCACTGTTTCTGAAGCTGGTAGTAATAATAATCCCTCTTTTGCATCAAGGACCACCCTCCAAGGCAAAATTATTTGAACATCCACAGCATCTCCTGGAAACTCCATATGTATCACTTCCTGCCAAACTTGCACAATCATGTCATAGGCAGTTTAGTACTAACTCTGCTGCAGATGAGAAGTGCATTATTTTTTTGTTTCTGAGTCACACAGGATATTTTTCTACAGATCTGAGGTATAGGAGTTGGTCTTTTCCTTATAGCATGAAGACTCCTACTCTTAATTTGTCCTGGTGGTCCCAAGCTCAGTCCCAATAATTACAATAAATTATTAGCTTTCTGCAGATAACAAGTGTGTGAGAAATTAAGTTGGATATTTTTATCATTTATCATAGTAGTTTATAAAGACGTAAAGACTCTTATTGTCCAGGAGAACCTACTAAATAAACAAAATAAAGTAATTCCATTTTTTGTGAAGTCTCAAGCTATTTTGAGATTTCTGAAGAATATTTGTTGATTCTTTATTATTAGTTAGTGCATTGTGTTTGTAATTCATCAGCTACTGCTGCAAGCACTACCTTGGATTTTTCTGCCTCTTTGCACAGCCTTTATAAGCCACTGGTACTCTGTCAGCTGCACTCTGATGTGGCAGTAAGTGATGCAGACCAGTGTATCTAAATGGAGCAGACATTCTCCAAACATACACCAAAAATTCTTTCAACAATAACAATGAACTTCTTTGCAAGATGCTGTTACACAAAATAAAGCCTCTGACATTTGCTTTCTGACCTTACTTCAGTGATCATGACTGTGGTATCTAGAGATTAAGAGTTTTCAATAAAAGATGGGCAGAGCTTCTGTGCCTAATGCACACCAAACAGACACAACAGGCTAACAACAGATTCCCCAGGCCATCACTGAGCTCTCTTCAGAAACAGCAAAGAATTGTAAATGTTGCAAGAGAAATGTTTTAGCAGATTTCTACCCTGTTGATTTAACTTGGCTTGTTTGGGGTTTTAAAACTGGAAAAGAGAACAAAGGTGTAAGTTGGAGAAAACTCAGTTTTTGTGGTACAATGCTCAGGGTGTAGTCCCACAGTGCTTTTCTTAAACAGAGCAAGAGGCGGTTTGAGCATTAGAGATTACTGAATTCACTGAGGAAGATGGAGTTTTCATAACCCACATGAGATAAAAGACATGTATTTCTGGAGAATGAGCTGCTTCTTGCTGCTGTTTGGATTCACAGGGTTGGAAGAGTTTCTTCCCCTACAGAGTTACACTCAGGTGGTGTAATTTATGTGCAAGGCTTGGGAAGTGCATAGGAAACAGGGCATGCCTTACTGTATGGCCTGCAATCTTCAGGTGCTTTGCATTACCATACTTAATTCAGAAGCTAAGACATATTACTCTCTGTTATTTTGCTAATGACTTGTACCCATTTTGGTAGAATCATGTTGTGTTTCAGTTTAAAAACACTGCATTGGACTTTTCCTTTACAGACTGCATACAGTTATTCTTTCTTTTTAACAAAGATCCAACACTTGTAGGTTTACCATTTTATATTGACAGACAAACTTGCCTTTCTACTGTAAACATAAACCCTGTATGTTGTATAAAATGTTATCACTTCAAACGAAAATGTTGTTTAATCCTGAGCCTGTCAGTGCAGCTACTTTGCCCACTCTGTGACTCTTAGTGTTGCACAGAGATGCACACTCCAGTTAAGGAGCTGCAGTGAATAGTATGAAGGATATAGTCCTGTGTTACTGATTTGGTCTTGTATTAGAACAGCAAGTTAAGTTATCTGAAAAGTTCTTTCAACTGTGATAGGCATATATAATACACACCATCACAGGATTCTTCAATTCATCGAGAAGTTGAAATAGTTGTTCCCTTTCTGCCCCTTTCCCCTCTTCAAAAACACCCAAACTATCACATGTCAATCTAACCTTCAATTATTCTAATGCACATTAAAATCTTCCTTAAAAATACTAAAATCTGGTAAAATATGTTTTCCACAATTTTTTTTGGTCCAAGATTTTGATATCCACAGAAGTGACTGTAGTTAAAACAGCTTGTTCTTCTTCTCAACAGAACACATAATTTGAATATATAATTTATGGAAGACTTGTACCTGTAAGTATTTGAGTTATTACACATGTTTTATCTGCAAGATTTCCCATTAGGTTTGATAGGATTTGTGGCTCTGATTTATACGTATAGATAGACGTTACTGTCCAGTGTAACTCATAATTTTTTGCAAATTACAAAGCCTATTCAAAGACATTTAAGTGTGGATCCACCAGTTCTTTTTTGATGACCATGTACTTGTTCCATTTGTGACTATTACATTCTTAAGGAAATAATGTTGTTGTCAAACACTGTTGTTTAACACCAAACATCTCAACCATTAAAAAATACGCATTATTTTATGATTACTACCCATTATTGTTATGAAATTCCAAATTTTCAGTACACCGTATGAATATATTCCTTTTATCTATAAGGCTGATGCTAATGTGTTTATTCTAGAGGCATAGAGGTATTTTTAGAAAAACTAATGATCGTTCTGAAGGAGAAGCAATACAAATATTTCTGTCTTGAGCACAGATGCATGAGGGAATTTCCCAATAGAGTATTTAGATACTTGTGTTCTGATGCAAGAGATGAAAAATGCTTCATGGACAGAATCTTGGGAAGGCTCAAAGACAGGAGCTGAATAAAATAATGATAGAAAAGAAGAGAGATAAAGTCTCTGTAGCTTAAACAGAAGAAAAGAAGAAGAAAAGTAGCTTAAGTACCATGTTGATATGATGCAGATAAATTGGAAGAATATTTTGATTACCGTTACACTTGGACAGCCCACACTGGGTGTGAGACAGCAAGTTTTTGACGATATCACATAGCAGAAGGTGAATGACAAGACGCCAAAAATACTGTAACCTGTATTTCCTATACTTTTGTATTATGTACATTTTTAATATCTCTGCTCTTTTCTAGGGGCTTCAGCCATGCTCTTCTCTACAGGTACTTGGGGTACATAAAGGTTACCTGTTTCCAAAATTGCTGCCACAAGTTCACACACTGACATGGAGCTATTCTTCAGTAAAACAATGGAACTTTTCCAACTGATAGGAAAAAGCCTACGAAATCTGAGTTAAATTTGAATTGTTTAGATAACTGAGGTTCTCTGCTTTAATGTAGAAGTGAGAAAATTTATTTTGGTAATGTTTTTTCAAATCTTTCCATAGCCTATGGAAAATCACCAGCGCGCAAGCTGTAAATCTACAACCTGTACCATGTGAAGTATACAGAATATCTTTTTGCTGCAAATGGTACTGTGAGGGTACAGTTGCTCTTTTGTGTTTAGCCAATGTCTAACAATCATTCATAGATATCAGTGTAAGGCATTTTCTTCAGCTACCTAGAATTTTGTATATTTTATTGTTCTTATTAATGTTATCCTCACTCCTAGCTGATAATGAACATGAGGAAAACAAATCTTGTTGCATCACAACAACAGCCTTCAAGACAAGTACAGATTGCCCTGCTATATGTGACAGTACTTTGTGCTGTTCCTAGACAAATGTCACACTTTTGTTTCAGATAATCTGCTGTTAGGAAGGAGTCAACACTAGCTGAAGAAAATAATCAGTGACAGAATATTCTGAAGTGGAAGGGACCCACAAGGATCATCAAAGTCCAGCTCCTGACCCTGCACAGAAGAACCCCCAGAACTGCACCATGTGCCTGAGCGCACCGTCCAAACACTTGTTGAACTCCATCAGGCTTGGTGCTGTGATCACTTCCCTGAGGAGCCTGTTCCTGTGCTCAACCACCCTTTTCCTAACACACAACCTAAACCTCCCCTGACTCAGCTTCAGGCCATTCTCTCTGGTCTTGTCACTGGTCACCACAGGGAAGAGATCAGTGTCTGCCCCTCCTCTTCCCCTCACAAGGAAGTTGTAACTGCATTGAGGTCTCCCCTCAGTCTCCGCTTCTCCAGGCTGAACAGCCCAAGTGACCTCAGCTGCTCCTCCTACGGCTTCCCCTCAAGGCTCTTCACCATCTTTGCAGCCCGCCTTTGGGTAGTTTCTAATAGCTTTAAGGTTTTTTTTATTTTGTGGTACCCAAAACTGCACACAGCACTCGAGGTGAGGCCGCGCCAGTGCACAGCAGAGAGTGGCAATCCCCTCCTTTGCCTGGATGGTGATGCTGTGCCTGACTCACCCCAGGACATGTCTGGCCCTTCTGGCTGACAGGGCACACTGCTGATTCATACTCACCTCAACATTGATCAGGTCCTTTGCCACAGCACGGCTCTGCAGCATCTCATTCCCCAGTCTGTCCGTACACCCAGGGTTGCCCCATCCCAGGTGCAGAATCCAGCATTTGTCTTTGTAGAACTTCACATCGTTGGTGATTGCCCAGAGCTCTAATTTCTTGAGGTCTTTCTGAAGGACCTTCCTGCCCTCAACAGTTCCTCCCAGTTTTGCCTCACCTGAAAACTTGCTTAGTATCCCTTCAGTCCTACCTTCAAGTCATTTATGAAGATGTTGAAGAGTAGAGGGCTGAGGATGGAGCTCTGTGGAACCCCACTAGTGACAGGTCACCACTCTGATGTCACCCCATTCACCATAACCCTTTGTCCCCAACCCATATGCCAGTTGCTCACCCATCTCATGATGTGTTTATGCAGCTGTGAGCTGGACACTTTGTGCAGAAGGATCCTGGGAGAGACACTATCAAAAGCATAAGTGAAATCCAAAAGATTACATCAGCTGGCTTCCCTTGATCAGATAGGCAGGTTACTTTGTCATAAAAGAAAATCAGATTTGATGAGCAGGACTTTCCTTTCACGAAGCTGTGCTGGCTGTGACCAATGGCTGTGTTGTCTTTCAGGTTTTTTCAGTACCTCCCAGAATTATCTTCTCCATAACCTTACCAGGCATGAAGTGAGATTAATAGCTCTGTAGTTTTTGGGGTCATCTTCCTTGCCCTGTTTGAAAATTGGGATGTTGTTTGCCAGCTTTCAGTCAACTGAGACCTTTCCAGATTCCCAAGACTGTTCAAAAATTGTCAAGAGAGGCCTCACGATAACATCACAGAACTCTTCAAATATTCTTGAATAAATCATACCAGGACCCATAGACTTACATGGATCCAGCTGGAGCAGCAGATCTCTTGCAACTTCAGGGTCAACTGCGAGTTTGTCATTCTCGCAGCAATGTCCTCTTATTCAGGGCACTGAGACCCCCTTCTGTATTGAAGACAGAGGCAAAGAATGTGTTTAAAACCTCTGCCTTCTCTATGTCTCCCTTAGTTCTTCAAAGAAGATTTCATTGGCATCATGACCCTGGCTAGGCAGTCTACAGTGGACTTCCACAATGACATCCATGATATTTGTTTGTGCCTTAATTATGTTGTGCCTTAATGCCTTACCCAGAAGCTCTCATCCATGTCATTGCCAACTGTAAACTCCGTACAGTCCAGCCCTTCCATTACATTACAACACAACAACCCTCCTGCAGAGACTGTAACCAACCATGCAACATGGCACTCCAGGCACAGGACACATCCCACCAGGTTTCACTTATGCCAATGCTGTCAAAAGTCTGAGACTGGGCCAAAGCTTCAAGCTCATCTTGTTGCTTCCTTTGAGTTGTCAGAGGTGGAAGAATTATCTACCATTTCAGATATTGTTAATATTGATAGAATATATTTTGCCATTTATATTCTTAATTTTTTCCATGCTTTTCCACTTAATATTCCATGAGTTTCCCCTCCATCTTCATCTTTCCACTTAATCACCAGCTTAATCTGATCTGCAGTATTGTTATACTTGGACATAAATAACAGACTGAGAATTGTTAATGAATTGGGCATGAGTTTTGGCACATTAGCTGTACTGCCATATTTCACATTCTGTTACTCTTGGCCTTCTATGTGCTATGATGTTCAAATCACATCCACTCAAGCGTGCAGTGAAAGTTGCCTAAAAATTGCTACTACTTGCAGTGGAAGTAGAAACCTGTGATTCTCTTTTTCCCATATCTAGGACAGAAAGATATTTTTCCAGACAGATCTGAAAAGAAGATAAGACTTTACTTCTGAAGTAGAACTACCACAATCTACCATGGTGGGAGGGTGGGGGAAATGGAAATTAAAAGAACAATGAAAAATACAGCATCTTAAATACATTACAACAAATAAACGTAGTCCAAATCATGGTATTTCATGTCACATCACTTGTAAGCCTTCCAGCTATGAAACTATTGTAAAAGCAAAAGAAGAAACACACCTTTGAACGTTTTTTCTCACCCAGAAGGGTTCATTGATACAATCTATGCCACAAACCAGTCAGCTTTTAAGTGGCTCTTGACGAACAGTTAGAAATCCAAAGACTCACCAGGAGAAAAGACACTTGAATTCATAAAGAATTCTCGCCTGCTAATGAGACCAGTTATAAGCAGAATGCCACTCTACAGAAGCAAAATTATCACTTTTTTTCCTTTAGCAAACAGAAGATACTGAAAAGAACCATAGCTGCATTGAGGGGATTTGTGTAGAGATGTGAATTGACTGTTCAAAAGAACTGAAAAAAAACCTTGTTATATGTTTTAGCATTTAGGGAATTGGTGACTTTTTAAACTTCCCACTGTGATGCTATAAACATGCTGTCTTTAATGCTACCAAAGCTTATTGAAACCTCTGGTAGGTAACTTCACAATACCCCACACACCATGAAATTCAATTACATTTAAGAAAATTAGGGTTGAGTTTAATTACTTGTGTGCACTTTGGGTGAGCACATGTTCTGTTTAAGGATGTGGATTGCAGAGGTCCTGACATTCAGATTGAATGAATTTGCTCACATGTTGTGCATTTCCTTTTGAAATTAGTCTAACTGATGAAGATTCCTTACATTTCTGGGGGAAAAAAAATCACAATGATTCAGTGAACCTGAAGAAAACAAAGAAAAAAATTGCTCTTATGTACAAAACATGCAAGAAAATTCCACAGCAATTATATATTTATGTTTATGCAAAATCCTGCACAAGAAAAAAAAAAAATTAACCCCATATATCCACTGGGTATAGAATTTTCTTCCCCTTTCCTATTTCATATAAAATAACCAAATAATTTCTACAAAATAACATGTAAAAACATGATAATAATTGCTGCTTTGTTTATATATAAGCATATTATTTTCTTTAAATATCCTATTCTACTGTCTTCTCCCAAAGGAAGGAGCACCACACCCCTAAAGAGGTAAGTTCACCCGTCTAATTGCAGTTCAGACAGCATGTTCCCATTAAATGTCATGTTGTACTTGTTGCTAGCTGGCAAAATCAAGAGCCTTCATGTTGAGTGCATGCTATAAAATTCTGCTATCCCTTCAAATGTGATACTATGATGACTATTCATTATCTGTAGAGCTGAAATTCAGTAATGTGGGGTTACACCTTTCTTACTAATATGCAAGCTCTAGCTTCATCAGGGTGTTTTCCATAAGAAGCAAACACTGCTTGTGCTTATTTCCTCTGAAATATTGACATAAGTTAAGGATCAATGCTCTATTCAGAGACCACCTAAGAATATTTCACTGACCACTGGCATGCAGCAGCAGCTCAGAATACAAGTAGAGTTTTGTTGGACCTGTTAGTTGTTCCTTAAAGGTTCACAACAGTGAAAACACAAGTTGCACCAACAGTACAGAATCATGTGTCCTCTTCCCTTTAAAGGAAGCTGCAACTATGAAAACATGCTGTCTCAGTCTATAGTTATTGCAGCATCATCTTTAAAAAATGCTGCTTTTTTAAGTTCAAAATTAGGCTGAAAAATACACAAGCATGAAAAATTTTTCTTGACAAATATTTTTCTTACTAAATTAATGAGAACAAATAAATTAACTGAATGCTGAAGAAGTAACACCTAAAGCTAGAGGAAAAATATTATTCTTTCTGAAAGATGCCAAAGCAGGCTATAACTACTACTGTATAAAGACATAAAGAAAAAGAGAAGGAGAGACAGGGAGGGAGGAGAGTGGAAGTAGGAGGAAAGAACAAAGTAATAACAAATCTTAATTGTATGGTATGTACCCTTTCTGCCTCTTGGGAAGTGAGACATTACACAATTCATTCTTAGATCAAGTTTACCAAGTGTTTTATAGTTTCTATATGGCTCTCATTGCTTTCATTTGAGAAGCAAACTGTAGAAAAACAAAACAAAAAAAAAAAAGAAAAAAACAGGTCAACTCCATTAGTACATCTCTCACCTGGTATTGTCATGGTTTAAACTGATCACAGTATTGAAAATTTACAGAGGATGCAGTGTGTTTGTTTTAAACACACTGTTATCTCAATAGCCCTGTTCAGGAGGCAGAAGAATGGATGAAGAGAAATGGGAAAAAAGACCTAATAGAAAAAAAAAGAAGGCTGAGAAAGAAGTACTAAGTAGGGCGTCCTTGCCATCAAAGGAATATTGGTTCTATTTACGACCTATACACTGGTGATAAGTGATACCATTCCAAGTCTTCACAGTACCAACAATAATACTACATTAGAGACAAGCTTCACAATCCTAGTAAACCACCCTTCAGACATTTCTTTCCCATCTAAGTAACCCCAAAAGTAATGTAACTCTGGGGCTTTAATTCTGTAGCACAGTGTTTTATACATCATTTCACCAGGAGACTAATAAAACAATGTGAGATATCAGGCTGGCTACAGAAGTACTACAGATTATCTGAGGAAAGATATTACACCTGCAGCCATAACCCAGCAGTTGTCTGCTCTCTCTCATTTGCCAACCCATCTCTAGTTCTGTGAGTGTGACAACCAGGGAGAGAAGAAAAATTTACCTTGTTTTTTACACAGGTGCAACTTACGCAGCCTTAACTCTTTCAAAAGGTCATATTCCCCACCTCTCACTCCCCCAAATCATCATGTGTCTTGTAAAACTATTGCTCTTTCTCACCAGAAGAGTCAAAAAAGTCTTCTATCCACTCACCGTTTTCCTTGCTAATCTGAATCCTCTTGTCACCCTTTCTGTAGATTGAACTATACAGTAATGCAAAGTCTTTAAAATTTTCATAACTGCAGTTTTGAGAAAGTTTATCCCACCCTGAAAAGGCAATGAATCAGTTTGTTGACTATCTTATTTTCTTAACATTTGTTTAAAGGGGAACATTTGGACTGGAGGTATAAAAGATACTTAAAAATTGTGCTAATTTAAAGAGGATTAGTCATTTGCCTTCACATCAAAGTAACTTCTTTCTTTCTTTCTTTCTTTTTCTCTCTCTTTCTTTCTTTCTTTCTTTTTTTTTTTTTTTTTTTCTTCTTTCTTTTTTTTTCTTTTCTTCTTTCCTTCTTTCTTTCTTTCTTTTTTTTTTTTTTTTTTTCTTCTTTCTTTTTTTTTCTTTTCTTCTTTCCTTCTTTCTTTCTTTCTTTTTTTTTCTTTCCTTCCTTCCTTCTCTCATTCTGAGAAAATTATGTTTTAACTCCTGACTTTTCAGTGCAACAACTGGATTTCAGAACATGAACTTGTTTTCCCAGCAATAATGTAAATATTTTTCCTTAAATTGCTTAGTGAAGAAAAGAGGAAGGAAAACATGGAGACTTGAAATAAACACATTAATACATCAAAGATCTCTGATTTACAACCATTTTGAAATTTTCTTTTTTATGTCAACAGTGTTGGAAAAGTTGAAGCTGTTAATATCTGAGTTCTCTGTTAAATCATCTATAATTTAAAGCAAGGGAAGTGAGTTCACGTCTCCACACATGTAGCACGCCCCATTGGATGAATCAACAACTGCAGGAAAGTGTGTTGAGTCTCTTCAGTGTACTTACTCTAGGCTAAACAAGAACATTACTTTTAAACTACAAAATATGACTGATAACTGACTCTTTGGACAAGCTGTGGCCCAAACTGACCAGATTTCCCATCAGTCATCTCCACTGAGTGTGTCTATACCTATGGTAAATACGATGTTCATCAGAAATATGAAAACTTACAGATTGTGGTCCCTTTGTGGTCAGCCTGTTTAATGATGCCTCCTTATCTGTTCTGTCTTGTATTACCTTTTCCTGTAGAAGAGATGTTAGCATTTTGTTGCACTTCACCTTACTGAGTGTGAATCATTACAGGATTTGGAGAACTGTGGAAGTGTATAGCAAAGTCCTGTAATGATGACACAAAACTAACTATTCCTTACCCCGTAAAATCCTCTCAGCTGGACTTTATATCTTACTATATGTTGTTGTGACTCAACTGAAAAGCACATTGAAGCAATATATCCAGCATGTAGAGAGCATTTCATTATGCTGAGCAACACCAAAAGGTTTTAAAAGCTCTTTCATAGCAGTGAATGAGTCTTAATAAGAGTCAATGAAAAGCTTATTGCAGAAGATAGATTCTGTTAGATCTTTGAGCCAAAAGCTCTATGCTGTTTGGGGCATATTCTTCTAGCCCTTTCTAAGTAAAATAATTATAACATATAAATCTAATCTACAGTTTATGAATTCAATTCTTCCATAAACTTACTTCATATACTTACAGAAATTTTACCTTTAGGAAATATTAGATATATTTAAGACATATTCATTGATACTGAAATTATAGAGAAAATTTGTGTTTGTCACTGGAAATAAACTGTATACATGCCGTTGAGGTCAGACTGAAATGTATTTAATTCTTTGAATAACAGAAAAAAAAATAACAAAAAACCAACAAAGAGATGCAGGTGTGAAGAAGTTTTTCAATTCATTGGATCAGTGCAAGTCAAATTGACAATGGTAGACTATGTTGCAAATTATTTGGAAAATATGAGAACAGAAACAGAATATAATTCTGGTCAGTAACTACCTGGTAAGCTTACATAACTTATTCATTATGTAGTTCTCATCCTTCCTGCTAATTAGAAAAGATCAAATTAACCAAGTCAAGAAAAAGAGAGGATATTATATGAAACAAAATTCATTAATATGCATTAGACCGAGATTTTTAGCTTGAAAAACTAAAAAGAAGACAAATATGATAGAGGTCTACAAAATCATGATTTGTTTGCAGAAGGTAAAGAGAGTACAACTATCATACAAATATATAATATTTGCCCTTCCTCCCAGCATAAGTACCCATGAGAAGCCATTAAAATTATCAGGCAAAATATTTAAATTGAAGCAAAAGAGAAGTACTTTTAATAGTCCACTAATGGTAGAACTCTCTGCATAAGCAGACCTTGGAAGCCAAAAATGTAAATGGGATTGAAAGAGATTAGATGCCTGGATGAAAAACAGGTCCATTCACAGCTAATAGAATTTCTGATCTGCATGTAAGCTTTGCCTCTGTAAGTCCCTAAAATGCTGGAAATATATAACCAGAGAAAGGATTACTCTGTACATGCCTGTGTCTTCTACTCTTTCCCTAAGCAGCTGCTACTGGCTTTCACCAGAGATGGGTTGTTGAGCTAGCTGAACTTTTGGTCTCAGCCAGTATGGCAGTATCTCAGTCTCATAGCTCTCGATGGTGACATGCAAGTTAATTCAACTCATTTAACCTGCTCTTGAACTTAAATGGGTGCATTAAAATAACTCATGTTCCCACATAATAAAAAGTCTAGTTCTCACAGACATTAAGCCTAGTGTTCAAACCATGTCCTTCCAGGAATACCAGGCCAGTGCTCAAAGTGAGTGTCCATATGGATGCACAAGTTATCAAATTTAAATTCTGAACTAAGAAAAACAAAAAAACACCGTTAGCAAACAAACAAAAAGCTGATGTCACTTGGTTTTCCAAAGCAAATTTCTTGATGTAAATGGCCCTTCAGTGTCCCACTTGAGGACTGGGTCCAGTTTTGAAAGAGTTGCCTGCAGATAACACAAAATTGCCTGAGTTGAATCCAAGATTGCAATCTTTGTGGCTTTTATTTTTCCTTACTAAAAGGACATAGTTTTAAAATATCTGCTATATATACTTCATAGCACCTACTTTAAAGAGAATAATCTGCAATGTGCTATTAAAACAAGACAAAAGAAAAAAAGAAAGGGAAACAGAAGGTTCTTATTAAAATACTGCCAGTCCATCTGGTGAAAATTATTGTGTGCTCAGCCATAAGGTGATCTACAGATTTGAGGTGTTCACAATTTTAAGGGATGACTCCATACTCTTGGTTATCGTTACTTTACTTCTTGCTGTAATGCTTTAAATTGAGCTATAATCTTCTGGGGCAAATCTATTTTGTATAAGCCAACTTTAAAGTCTTTTGATTTGACCCTGGTTTATGCAAACCTTAGAGTTGGTCAGTAACATTCAGCAAAATATTCCCTCACCATTTTATGGTCATATATATACAGTCAAGATTAAAATTACTTTCTAATTTTTCTTGGGTATTATAAATTTCAAATAGACTGTATGGGTGTCAACATTATCAGTGCTCTCTTAGCATTGATTGCCAACTGCCAGGTGGGCTGAGAGGCATTCAGAACACCTGTGGTTGGTAGACTTCAAGGCAGAAGCTTTGCAGCTTGCAAGAGGACTCCTTTATGCTTAACCAGCAGGACTGGGCTGGATGGAGTTTCCATGAGTGTTGAGATTTCCTTCATAGGCCAAGTGATAAGCTGCATCAAAGCAAGGGGCCTTTCCTGCATCACTGTTTTCCAGTTTTCCCTCTGTATTTGAAGTTTTTTCCCAAAGCTGTTTGTGTCTCTTCAGTTTTACCTTCAGGTATCATCTCTGCTGTTACCTTGGCCATTAACAAACAGACTGAACTTCATTCCTTTGTCATGAGTGATTGTCTTACGCTTTCCACCTAATGTTTAACTTTCTGCAAGCATTTTCCCCCAAAGCACTGCTGGAGCTTGCAGGTTTTATCCAAGGAATTGTGCAGCTGCACTCTAGCAGGGAAGAAGAGCTGTGGTTATGTGTTGGGGGTTGAGATTCTGGAACTCATGCAGGTAGTTGGCAAACATCAGAATTTATGAAGGATGCTCTTTAATGAGGATAATGGTGTGTTCTTTGTATTGGGCTTCAAAGACTTTTCATATACGTTTGTGAACAGTGAGCTCTCAAAACAAAAGACACATTCAGCATCAACTTGAAGTTGCTCCATTTAGGCACTCAAGTGATTAGAAATGAATTAAAAATAAGCAAAATACACATATGGAGACTGACAAGTGCTAAGATATATCACAATAACAGCCTCTCATGAATATACCAGTAATTACATTTGGTTTTCAAGAACATTTGTGCTGATGAACATCCTTCTATATATTGGATAAATAAATTTGTTGGCTTGTTTAAATATGCATTTATGGCACCTGTTTTGTTACTCGGCCATTGATTTTTTTTTTAACTTAGAGGGAAGTTGAGGGACTGACAACTTTCAAATGCACTGAACTTTAGAATTAAGTTGCTAAAAATGAATGTTTGGCATGGCTGCATAAAAAAAAATACCAGGACAAGCTGTCTTTGTCACACAACAGAGGCAATCAGTTCCCAAGCTGCTGAAATAAATGAAAATTTCAGCCAGCTGTCAGGCTATTAAACCGATTCTGACAGAATCAGGGATCAGGACAGCCACACAAGCAGGTGAAGGCCAATTGTTTGGCTGGTCCCAGATGTCTGTAAACTTTATCTGCAGTTAAAGTCAGGCTAGGAGTCAGAAATTATTTGTCTGGCCTCTCTAGACTGGAACCAGAAAGAAACAAAAGCCGCTTGTTGAGGTCTAAACACTGAGTGTTGCTAAAGATAACTTAAAAATTAGATGTTTCTGCACTTCCTAAGATGGGAGATTGAAGAAGATACTTCAGGAGATCATGATCTAAGGGTATGATAGTAAATAAGAAAGAGCGCTTTGTAAAATTGTAAGAAAATACTATTCTTTTATTCAGCCTCATTGCTGAATATCATTCCTTATCAGGGTTAAAAGCATCATCTTTTACACTGTTCATATGAAAGTGACCTTTGAGCTGGAAATGTTCAAGTCGTCACCAGAGGTGTTTGGACCATGCAGAGTTAGGTCTTTTTTGATAACAGATCTATAATATTTAGATATATCTTAGGAAAAAGGATCGGGGAAAGATTATGGCAAGAAAGATACTGAATCTTTTTTGTTTCATTTGCCTCAGAAAGTTTAGCAACCAAAACTCTTGGTGTCCTGATATGTGCAGATCGGTTTTTGAAGAAACTTGATACTGAAAAAACACATAATCCCTTTTGCTATTATTTATCCAATTTCAAGGAAAATACATCCAGCATTCAAATTCACATCTGATTATATTGCAACCTTAAAAATCCTCCTTTTCCCAATGTTTTCCAATTCTTCTACACCTTCAGTCTGGCAACACTGCTTTACTTTCCTTACCTCTTCTGTGTCAGAGAACTTTTGAAAAACATTGTGAATTAATGGACTATAATTGTAAGAAAGAGAATGACAGTGGATATTTTTATCAGTGAATCTAAAGCAGCAAATATCTAGCTCTTATTTTTCTTGCTCCTAAATATCTTCATAGCTATTGTAGGATTACACAGTTTCCGTGAATTTTACGGAATGAGTTGATGTAGTTGTTTGCAGTGAAAAATTGTGCATGTTCAAATTATGTTCCTTGTAGGTCTCTTATCTAATCTCCAGGCAAAATATTTTGGGACATTCATATGAGTGAATTATTTCAGAACACACAGAAGACAGGCAAATATCGAGCTAACACACAGATCCATGACAAATGCAGCGTATGCAAGCTGCATGTGCATTCTGGCCATTAGCAGGAAATGCCACAAAATCGTGTCCAATTGCTCCTGCGTGCCTGGGAAATGCAGGGAGATGAAGTTCTGCCTTACAGCAGTTTATTACTTCTTTAAGTCTGTGCATCACTTCTGTAGCTCTGGACCTGATTTCTGAGACTACCAGCAAGCAAAAACCTCAATGAAGCAGAAACTTTTTGTTAAATTCTTCAGTTCTGTGCTCTCTTACCTTCTTAAGCTCTCTTTGACCAGGATATTTGGAAGCCTGGCTTCTTTTGCCACTGAACTTTACTGAATTAAACTAATTTGAGGAATTATTTTTCTGTCTCCTTTTATTCCTTCCCTGAATACAATATGTTGGGAATATAGTGTCCCAGAAAAAAATACAGGAATATCTCAATATCCCAAGATAGACTCTAATTTTGGAAGCATTTGGAAGCATTGGAAGCATGTCCTTCTAATATAATAGGGGAATATTGGACAATGTATCTGCCCTCTGTGCAATACGCTCGCTTCCTATGAACTCAGAGAAAAGCATCATGGAATCAGATCATGCTGACTGGAACAGGGTCTTAAGCAAATGCCTCACTTCAGGCAAGCAGTTATAATCTCTCAGGACTCAATTATGTGTTCAAATGTTTTGCAGAATTAGGTTCACACTGAAATGAAGAGAGTTTAGATTCCCTTCTCCTGTTCTGTCAGAAAAGTCTGAAAAAATATTTTAGGAGAAAAGCAGTTCAATGAAAATTAACTAATTAATGTTTATGCTTGCTAATATTTCTTTCAGGTCTCTGATATAAAAAAACCCTGTGTTTTGTGAACATTAATGAGTAAATCAAGGTATTTTCTCCCTGGAACACAGAGTGTAGAATACCTTGTAATTTTTAATATTTTTGGAAATGATTTAAAAGTTATTTAAACTTTAGTGTCATTCATTTTTACCACAGTACAGAGGGAATGATGTTCAATTGCCAGTCAGATTGACCGTTAAACTGCCTGATAACAGGAAAGAGGTTTGCTGTGTAACTTTGTCTTCTTTTTGAGTGCAAAGCACTCAGTTATATATGTGGAAATGAATACCTTTTGTCTGTGTAGTTTAGTTTCCCTAAAGAGTTTCAAAAACTGAGTCAATTTGGTGCAGTTCCAATCCAAATGCTCAAACTCAAAGAGGTTTTATTGGCAGTTTCCCTATATTTACTATTCTAACATGGGGAACAAAATACTGAAATCTGCAAATCTTAACACCTGTCACTGAAATTCAGTTTTCTGAGGTGAAAAAATAAGGTTTGAAGATTTTGATAAGAGCTCTTTAAGAGTATATGATGATATTCAGGGAGAGATTGCAATGGCTGATTGGACAACACCTCACCCTGACCTGTATTTCTGACCTGACCTCAGACATGCCTCACCATGCTAAACACATCCAATGGTCCAAGCTCCAGACTGAGCCAGCTGGCCTTCATCTGTGTCCATTGTTGGTGTTTGAAAGAAGCCATCCATCTTGGTTACATCAGGCCATCACTTTCTGACATGCTGCAAAGAAGGTTCTGGTCTTTTTGGCATATGTAAAACACTATAAAATACACCGTTAAAACTAAGGAAACACCTGTCTTTTCATTGTCCACACCCTCTTTTTCACTTCTCTTTGCATTACTGAGTCATTTGCCTGTTTTTAGCCTCTTTTCCCATCCCTGCTGCTTGCTATCAATACACACCAAAGAAATGGTATCAGTAGTATCACACCACTAGTTTTGTTGAGGACAGACCCTGTGCTCTTAGCTCTCTGTTCCCCTCACCTGTTTTTTATGCCTCTTTCTGGCCATGGTCCTCAGCCCCATGGGTAATCTGACATCAGCTATTGGAGGTAACGAGACTATTGAAGTTCCTTTTGAAAACTTGAGAAAGCAAAATATTTATATCTTTCTTTGCTCCACTGAGTTCAGACACTTGCTGTAAAATTAATAGCTGGTGTCAGAGCTAAAAATAACTGCACTTTTTAAAATAGGCATGTCCCATCTTGACATTCTTCATTTTTAAGGTGTATTACATTTTGTCTGAGAGATAACAACTTTTATTAAGATACAATGGCACCAAGGTGATGCTATTTTTTACTCTTTTTATTTTTTGTTGGATCTCTGCCTTCATACCAAGGTTTCATTATTACTTTTCCTCACAACAACCCTATGGAAATATATATGGACACGTAAAAAAAAAAAAAATCATCTCAATAAGAAATGCAGCTTTAATATTTTCAAAAAATATCCCTAGTAAAAAAAAAAGCTTCACAAAATTCTCTATCTTCATCTCTCATAATAACTTAAAATGATTGTGATTTCCCAGAGCCTTCAGGGAGACGTGAGAATAAGATGCTTCATCCTCTCCTTGCAGGAGCTCAGTCATGGGAATGGGTGGGAATAATGAACTGAACAAAGAATGCTCCCAGCTGGCAAAAGATGTATGAAGATGGAGGAAGGAAAATGCAAAATTAAAAGTGTTCTGTCTCTCTGGCAAGACAAGGAAAGTGTGAAGAAGAAGAAGATCAAAACCAATACAGCCAGTCCTGAAAGGCATTCAGCATGTTAATTTTCACAGAGACCACTATGAACTGTGCATCACCTCACTACAATAGATCTGGGGCTTATCCCTTCTAATGTCAGACTATAGGGAAGCTTCTTTCATTGTAGTTCATTTCTGCATCTGTTTCTGGGGTGCTGGGAGTCCAGTCTGGCCAGTAGGACCTGTTCCAGTGTGAGCCAGGTGGGGCAGGAGAGTGGGTACTGCTTATGGCAGTAGGTTATCCCAGAACTTACAACTGCATCACATTCATTCTTAGTATTTTGTTTTCACAATTGGTGCTGCATATCACTGCCCTCTAATTCGCACATATTTCTTCTTCTTCCTAGACTGAGGATTAGATATTGGCAAGACTGTCTTTGTATTAGTTTTTCCTCTATAAGGAAACAGTGCCTTACATCACATATCTGTGTAGAAATAAGAGAACTACAAAACAGACTCACATGTTTTGTTTGCATTTCTCCAGACAAGCTTAGAAAATACTAATACAAACTTTCTCATCTTCAGGACAGCAATAACATTCTGCAGGACCTTTTTTATTTTCAGATTCAATTAACTGGTTCACTGACTCATGAAGTATGCATGTCTAAATGATGCATCTTGATTTTGACCAATCTCCATTTGTATTAAGTGATAAACAAATCAGAATGTAATAAAAAGTTTCAAATTAAAAAACAAAAAACCAAAATGAACAAAACCAAGAAAACATTTAGATAATGATGAAACTGTTTAAAGAAATGAGACATGAAACTAGAAAAGATTTTTTCCTGTAAACTTTGGTGATTTTTTTTCCCCGAATTGCTATAAATGGTCTTAACCACAGAATGATCCAGTCTTTCAAGAAAAAACATAATCTGTCATCATACTTCTGTTCTATTTTGGTACTGCTATTGACCTTTGCTATAGTATGTTAGCACTATTAATTTATTCACTAAGTGATCTAGCAAATATTTGTCGTGATTCCCTCTCATTCTCTATATTTCTCCAATCAAGATATTTTCTACTTAATAGTCATACAGGTAAAACTCACAAAACACAAAAAACCTGAAAAATGCTAAATGTTTACAGGAAAAAAAAAAAAACCTGCTTGGGATAGCACCTTAAAATTTGTGATTGTTGTATATTGTTGTATTTGCTCAGTCTACCTTCATTTAAAATAGCCCCTAATAGGCCTACCTTTTTGAAGAAGCTCCTCTTCATGCTCAGGAACTGCATCTTGGACTTAGCATTGACCTAATATTCAGCTTGATGCTCTTCATCCAGCCTAATTCATCATGCTTGAGTAATCAATCATTTTGGCAGTAATACACAGAAGAGGTCATTCCTTCACTGCTCACCAGAATCCATGCACTATCACCAGTTTCTTCAGTCAGCAAAGGGGGTTGTTGGCAGGGCTGCTGTGACAACCAATGTTTTTGAGAATTCTTAAGCAAAGATCCTAGCCACAGAGTTATGACTTCACATCATTACTTGTGAGTGTATTTCTGTGTGGATAAACTAAACAGTCTAGTGTCCATGTCTGGAAATTTGTCATTTTTCTCATACGGGATTAGAATCACTGAGATAATACTGAACACTGAAAAACAAACAAACAAACAAAAAACCCCAAACAAACAAAACAAAACAAACAAACAAAAACCACATCAAGATTAAACAAAGGGAACTCTCCAGTCTCTGTAGCAGATGACCATCCTTCAGTGTCTGTATGCCAATTGTCCAAAGTACAGCCAGCCAGCTTGTGAACGTTTGGGTACTAGCCTAAATATTCATTCATCAAACTCCCTTCTGTGTACCCAAAAATATGTAAGCTTTTTCTTCTTGCTCATTTTATAGTGGAATCATACAATTGGAAAAAACCCACATATTATTCTATTAATTCTGCTGTTCTGCCCTATTCTCAGCCCTGCTCTTCACCGTAGCCATTAGGCTGAAACTCACTTTTCACACTTGTCTGCTACGTAACTAAGTATCCCAATTTTACCCAAAATAATTCCAATGGCCAAAAACTGAATAGCATCTGGGCTTGGAGCTATTCCAAAAGTCATCTTTATGATTTATTATACCCCAGTGCCTTCTTACTGCTGCAGCTCAGGAATTACATGAGTGGATCGGATGGACTAGTGACAAGTATAAAAAACTTTCTACCAATGTCTCTGCCCCTTTTAGAGCAAGGAATAGGTAAATAAACTATGTGTAAGCATACCTGCACTGCTATGGGAGCATGAATAAGTGCAGAATGCCAGGAGCTAACCATTGCTCCAAAAATCATATGTCTTTTTCTCCTTGGAAAATTTTACATTAATTTCTATTCTTTTCCAAACCTTTTTTGTGCTTAATTGCTAAAAAAAAATGCTATAAAATCAATTTAGCTGAACTGTGTATTCACATGTTTACAGCAATCTGATGAGTAATCCAGTAATTGTGGTAGAATTAAAAAAATGTGGAGACTAATTTCCTGTCATACAAAGCCAGATAACTTTTGTGAAAGCGCTGCTTTTGGAAGGACTCAATATAATTGTCCTTCTTCGCATATATTTCTCTATAAAACATACCAAAATAAAAAGTGGATGGAGGAAAGAAGAAAGAGAAAATGTGACGGGGAGAAGCAGGGAGGAAGAAGGAAGAAAAGAACAGGGAAAGGGAAAAAGAAAATGAGCACATAAAAGGTGCCACTTCTGGCTGTAAAAGTCTACAAGCTACAGATCAAATTTTGAAAAGGCAAAATGGAGGAAGCTCTTATACAGGATACAAGATGAACTATCAGTATCCCTCAGTATCATACGGCCGGCCTTATATTTAGGCAAATATGTGTAGATTAAGATTTTGCCTTTAATATATATTGGTCAAAATTTAGTGGTTAGATATAATTGCAGTCTCCCACTTTTCTAACAGTAATATCCTTTGCCTGTTATCTCTTTTCCATCAATGAGTAAATGTGTTAGAACTGGCACAATAATATAGCTTTTAGCAGGAAGAAAAAATTCACAATTTGCCTTTAAAGCCACACTAGATCCTAAAGTATGATGCCATTCTGTCCATTGTGTAAAATATTTTACTGGAGTTTCTGGATAACAGCACTTACAGTGACATGGAAAACATTAGGTAGCTACTTTATGCAAGAAGGATATAAAAATTTGGCCAATTCAATTTTACACCAACTCAACTGTTAGAAAGTGTAGTTCTTTTATTCCTTAAGCTTTAAAGTGAGCAACTCTAAAGAGGGCTGTGATGGTTCTGCTTACCATCACATTCTGCCTATACAAATTATTTTCAGACCTACAGCTATGCTGAAAATTTCTTGCTAGTTTTGGTATTCAATATTTTATTATGATTTGCAAGATGTCAGATCATGTAAGCCTGCTGAAGACTGCTTCAACCTAAAACAGAATATTGCCTCGTTTATCTGGTCAGCGGAGATCTCTAGTAGATGGCCAAGTTTGATACAATACTTAGACTTTTTTCTTTAAATATGCATTATTATTAGCCTCATTCTGCTTTGTTTTTCTGCTGGAAATAGAGTGTAAAAGCTAATTATAACCCAGAAATACTTACCAGTGGACTGTAGAAGCCTAGAAGATAAGGGGGATAATGTGTATGCCTCAAACCCCAATAGCCAGGTGTCTGTAGAGCCAGCCAAGGATTGTTGGTCATAACAACCAAGAACTGTGTAGTAACACAGTGGGAGAAAGAACAGGGTGTGGCTGAAGAGGGGGCCCAGATAGAGGTAGGGCAGCCCTTTCCTGGGGCAGTTGTCCTTGTTCTGGCTCCTGGGGACAAGCATAGCACAGTACAGTGCAAGCGCAGGAACGAGGTCGAGGAGTGTAGGTTGTATGATGGGATCAAGACCACCAAAGCCCCCCCTAGCTCTCTGATCCATTTCCAGAAAGATCTAGAAGAATGGATTGAGCTTGATAACTAATTTGCATAGAAAGGAAGAAACATATCTCCAGGGTGAGGAAAACTTATCTATGAAAAGTTATCCCCTCGAAGCCTGGGCATGCACATGCCCCAGCATACTGGACATTCCATCAGCTGGATCGACTCTGGAGCCAGGGCTGGTGATTTCCCTCTTTCTTCCTTTATTCTTTCCTTTTGCTTTTGCACTCTTTAATTAATCTCTCTCTTTTTCTTTTTCCTTTCAGTTTACACTTTATCAAAAACCCAGTTCCATGTGCTTATACTAGGAGATCAAGGACTAATTTATAACAATTTCCATGCCAAGTGTATAATTTACTAACAAAACTTTGTAAGTTTTTTGCACACCCTCTGACTTTTGAAGTTGCTTTCAACCACGACCATCTATGAATCTTGTGTGCTATCTTCCCATTAAGGGTGGGATGTCACATGGACATAGACACATATTGGAAATGAGCTGGAAAACTTCAGGAAACAAATGAAAAGGAAATAAATATTAGCGGCTTCTTAAATATTCAATATAACGTCCTTCTTTCTTGTTACAAGGCATACCTGGTCTTAATCGTGTAAAGAACCATCTGCACAGGGAGTTGAGGTAGGGCTGGTCTGAGAGAAAAAAGACACCTTGATTTTGTAAAGGAATATAAACTTGATTTGGTAAACTGAATACACTGACCAGATAAAATACATTCTTATTTAAAATGTCTTTTATCCTTTTGCACACAGCAACCCTCTTGATCAGGAACTTTTGATAGAAATGCAATATACTGTGGGTTTTTCTCTCTGTTTTATTAATCCCAAATGCCTATAGTATGTAATATCTATTCTATTTTCAATTGTAGGATAAAACTACATAACATTCAATAAAAGAAATTTGAATTTCATTAGATTTTTCTACCACTATTGGGGCTGATATCTTACGCCCCTCTGTTTCTCCAGGGAAGATCTTTGGATTTTTCAGTGCTCAGCTTATACTCTAGTTCATTCCCAGCAGAGCTTTTTATTTTCAAAAGGAACATAATGTGGAAATCCACAAGCTAGCTCCTAAGGTCCCAGAGCTGTGCTATGGTGAGACTGCACCTCTGCAAATGAAAAAGACTTTGTTAGGCCATCCATATACAGGGTTGTTTCTAGTGTTCTTCTGATTTTGGAGCCTGGAAGTTCGGCATTTGTGTGACAAGTGCTGGTAAGTACTGGTAACCTTTTCTTTGGATCATGTCTGTATCTGCCTAGATGAATATTCAACACTCATATAATGGAGCTGAGGTGTTCGACACCATATCACATTGAGCTTTATATGAAAAATCTGGAAACTAAAAGCAGGAAAACTTAAGGGAGCTTTACAAAATAGGATGAGTGATGATTTTCAGTGAGGTCTGAGCTGTCTTTTTATTGGAATAAGATGTGGGGTCACAATGATTTTGCAGAGTATGTTTAATTCTTGCAAGAGTCATTGCTACACTTATCAATAAATAAGGGATATGACAACTTTACTACCTAGGTGTCCTTAGGAAGTCTCATGGAGAAATTAACTCTACTCTCTTGCAAGTAATTTCACACAGTTTTAGTTTGAACATAACATAATGAAAAAACAAAGATACTGCTAGCTATGACATATGATATATTATATAAGACTTTCTTAGCAAATTATTCAAGGGATATTAACTTTAAACATCTTCTCTACTGAATGTCCAAATAAATTTAATATTTTCAAGGTGATTAATTCACTCTCAACAATAGCCATAAATGAATTCAAAGGCACTTCTATAATATCAGATAAAATAGGTAGTAAGCCAGAAGAAGTGTTAGTAATACTGAATTACCATCTTGAAATCAACAACAAAATGTACTGTCTCATGTTGTCATTACATAGCATATTAGGGACTTGAATTTAGAAAACTTTTCAAGTCGCTAGTTCTGGAATGCCTCTTTTAAAAATAAAAATAAACATTATCAACTTCTATTGGATCAGTTTTTAAATTTTTTCAGTAATGTTTCAATAGGCCCCATAGTCTATCACTTGACAAGATGATTAATTACAACGTGTTCTGAGTCACTATTGGTTACAGTTTTCACTTTGTTTGATACTTTAGATTTTAAAGAGGTGGGTTTTGGTCATAATGCATGAGATAATTTTCAGTTACTGTGTTGACACTATTTTATGTTGTTTTCAGTATTTTCTGACCCTTTATGTTCCTCTCAGTGTCTAGTGGCCAGACCCATTAAGAAGCTTCACTAGAAGCCTCTACTCACAAAATGTCGGGGACGGATTCAAACAACAAAGCACTCAACAGAGGTACTGCACAAGGCTGAGAATGTTCGGTGAACACTCCTGAATGAAAATCCATGGCAGTGACAGTCCATGCTCCTTACCCAGCACATGAGTCCGGAATATGTGCCAGTGCAGTCACCCATGCTGAACATGTAATGCTTTGTCAACAAGGCTTCTCTGCTTCGCTCTCACAAGCACAGGATGCCTTTGGTTAGAAATACTACACTTTGTACTCTGTTTCGTGCTTATATGGACGTTTAAGTTTCTGGGTGTGATTCTTGACGGACTTTTGAAGGGAAAGCAGACTGCAACTCTAAGATTTAGAATGTTTGCTTATTATAGGAGATGAACAGATGGATGAGAACAAAAGTGCAAAAACCGTCATATTTTTGATATTGTGTGTATTGAATTTGAAACAGGAGGTAATATTTATGCATGCAATATCAATCAGCAATAGTATCAGAGGGGAGTGGGCTGCATTAGAAAAAGTGGGGTTTTTTTCTATTTACATTCAAGTTGTTTAGAGAGAGCTTAGTACAAGCAGACTGTAGTCCATAACTGGGGATAGTAATCCAAGGTATCCTTTTAGCTAACCTTAGTTTAATCCTAGACATCCAGGCTAAGCAGGACCTATCGATTCCAAGGCAGAGGATGAATTTTTTCATCGTAAAATAAGTTTTCTCCAACTGCCAAAACCATCAGAATAATGTGATAACAAAGCAATTAGTATTGCAATAATTTTAGCTATTGTTATTGATAGCAATACAAGCATAGTATCAAGGAACAAGCTTTCTTACTCATTTGGTGGAATACTTGCCATGTTTTTACTTTGCTAAGAAAAGAGAAAGAACCTAAATGTCTTTTTTAAGTCAGTCATTAGTTCTTCAACATTGCAGTTTTTATCAGGATTTAACTTTGTTCATTCACTCTGCTTTTCTAGATATCTTAATGTGTAGAGCTACCGCAGCTTCTCAACACCTCTGGCAGGAAGAGAACATGGAGTTCCAACCTCTTCCATCTTTCCTACCTTCTACCAGATACCATTGAAGAGACACAAAGGTATCATTCAAGAATTCTGTTATTAATGGGTAAAGAGAACCTCTCTAAGAAACTGCTGCCCACAATAAGTGCTCTATTCCCTTTAGTTACTGTAGGAGCTTTTAAAACTGTTTTAAATTCTGTCTTTAACACAAGGGAATAAGCTAGTCAGCTTTTTGGCTATGACAACACTTTTTCATCTAATTCTTGATGTGTGGTGTAAGATGTTCCCAAGAATCTACTTTTAACATAGTAAAAATTTGTAAAATAAGAACCAAGGCAAAAAAAAATTTAAATCTTTTCCTGGATTACCAATGAGTGCTTTGTTGTTTCCTATTATGAAAAACACACACACAGTAGAATGGGTTATAAACAGCCTGCAAAATTTGTACAGTTCTGTCCAGTCAAGTCAGATAATTACAGACCAGGTTTTTTCTTTGGGTAGATAAGTTATGACAGAAAAACATACTTTGAATAAAGACAGGGAAACAAACATGAACATATACTCTTCCATTGTTTAAACTGCAATTATTTGTTTTGGTTTTCACTGTTTTATGTAGACTGTTCAAACAGGTTTTAGAAAAGAATTTGTTTACTTCAGGCATTTAAAGGCAAATGAAGAAACACAACAAGAACAAGCACACTTTTTGGCAGGCAGGATTTACTTCAGCATACTGTGAATCTGTTTCAAATGCATTGAATTTGTCTGTTACATATTTGTCATTTTTTTCTTCCAAATATTATTGCTATATCTGGTTTAACCCCAGCCGTTAACAGCCTCATGCAGCCATCCATTCCCTTCCCCCTCAGTGGGATTTTGGAGATAATAGGAAAAGAAAAGTCAGAAAACTCCTTGTGGGTTGAGATAAGGACAGTCTAATAGGGAAAGCAAAACCATGCATGTAATCAAAGCAGACAAGGAATTAATTCACCACTTCCCATGGGAGACAGGTGTTCAGCCACTCCCAGGAAAGAGGCACTCCAGCACACCTGTGACTTGGGAAAACAAACACCATTATTCCGAATGTCACCCTCTTCCTTCTTCTTGTCTCCCCAGCTGAGTATGATTCCATATGGTATGGAATTGCCCTTTGGTCGGTTGGTGGCTGTTGTTCTGGCTATGTCCCCTTCTAAGTTCTTGAGCACCCCCAGCCCCTTACTGGTGGGGTGGGGTGAGGAGGAAAGAAGGCCTTGAGGTCCTCTACTGCGCCCCAGAGTTCATCTGCTGAATATATTGCTGTAATAGAAAGAAGTTTCATAATTTATCTCTCAATTACTACAAGTCACTAATAGAGCCTTTTTTGTTGCGTTATAACTCAAGTTCATGCAGAATATTTTATCTGCATCTGTTTCATAAATTTTGTAACAAAGTAATCTTATCTAGACAAAGGTGTGAATGAAATCACATATATACAAAAAGACAAAATCTCTTTGCATTGATTGACTTTCTTTCTGAAAATCCCTATACCTGTCTACCACAAAGACTGAATTCTCTGGGATAGGCAGCTTCCACTGCATCATGTCCAGGGTTGTTCTGGGCAAGATGCAGAAATACAGAAGATTCTGTCCTAGTGCAGCAATAGAGCCTAGAAAATGATTCCTGTAAGTGTCCTGCTTTTGGCTTCACGTCTTTATTCCATGGTAAATCAAATGGCTTAAGAACTGAAATACCCAGGAAACAGGAAAGTGTCGTCTTTGTTTACTGCAATTGATTGAAGTTTTTAATGAGCCTTCCCTGGTTTTCTTGGGTTTGTCCTGGTGTTTTGTTTCACCACACAAAAGCTGGCTTTCTAACAGTTGGGTTTACTGGTGTGGTAATGGTCATATTTCCATGGAAAATGCTGGCATTATCCTGAAATCTTAAACCTACAGATATTCTCTAGTGTTCATTTACTTATTTTATGGGAACTACACAGACCATATTGCCATCTTTATTCTGCACAGAATCCTTATTTTTCATTACATGCAGTGTCATTGAAATTACTTTTTGACTACTTTCATAGAGACAGGTTCTACAGCACAGAAAATACACTCATGGAAAACCAGGTCTATAGGAGAGAATTAAGCAAACTCATGCTCCCAGTGGAATATTATAATGTGACATAAAAATCCAAGTACTTGCAGAACTCTTTGAAATCTTTACATTAACAAAAAAAAAGTTCTATTCCTTTTTGTTTGACTACTATGTAAGAAAAATATTTTCAAATTTACTTTGCATTTATATGGTTTAATGAACATCTGAACTTCTAGACATATTGTTGGTAAGATACTGTATTTTGACTGGTGTTTCTTACTAAGGGATATACAAACATTTGCTTTTTCATGTTGTTTGTGCTATTAACACTTCCATAGTATATGGTCAGACAACCTATCTTTCAGCAAAGGGTTACTCGGGAAAAAAATGGAGTCTTATTTAATTTGTATACTTATCTGTGTTTTTATATATACTGCAGGCTTAAATTGCTCAAACAGCTCTTTAATGAAAAAATTTTAAAAGAGAATAGAGATGTATTCATCCTTGCAAATGGTTTTCTTTCGCAGTAATATAAAAAAGCTAAGAAAATGAAACTTCCTGTCTTGAAAGAGAAAAATATTTTGTTGGAACCACATTATTCCAATGCATCATGTTTGCACCTTTTTTAGAATAACTAAATTTGTATTATATCAGTGTTATGGTTACTAGTGGTTTGGGGTTTTTTTCTTGGTATAGTCCTGAGGGTTTTTTTAAAACTCAAAACTATCTATTCTGGAATAAGACAAAATAAAAAATTAGAACTTGAAATACATTTTCAAGTTTTATCAATAAAGTCATGCAATAAATAGCAATGAATTCAGTGACTCAGCTTATTCAGCTGAATTAAAGTATACTGAAATAGTGGTGTTCCATCACACACTTCTTATTGCTCTTCACTAATTTATTGAACGCCCATTGAAAGCATTGAAACTCTGTAGAGAAAGAATTTTTTAAGGACATAAAAATATAACAGGAACCATAAAGTGACAGTTCTCTGGTACAGTGCTATTTGTGGATAGATATTTCATTCATCGTTTAGTTTAGTGACGCCTTAGTTTAAATTAGAGCCTTGAGAATTACCTCCCTTCCTAACAGAAATTTGAAGGGATGACTTTCCAACGCAAGTACTTCCCTATTGACATGTGAGAAGAAAGATGCTACTTCAAAACCATGAATATTCTTCTATCAAAGCAGATTAAGGATTTTAAAATGTTTTCATCTGAATTTTGTCTTTGAAAGCAGATTGGGATGGTTAGGCTGAGCTACTCCACTCCACAGATAATAAGTAAATCAAATTCCGTGGAAGAACACAGGTGTTGTCCTACTTCTAGCAAGTATTAGCTATTTCTAATCCAGTGTGCATATTTAAAAATAGAGTCAGTTACAGCTAGTGTATTAGCAGAACCAAAAATAATAATACTTTCAAATACAAGGAATAAGAGTCACTTTTAGTGTACTGTTCTATTGCCTTCATCTTTTTTGAGAGAGTTAAAATTAATCTTTTTACTTTGGTGATTTCACAGGCAATCTAGATCAATGTTTACTGTTATTAGATGCCAGCATCTGGGAATTTCTGGTTTGGGAGTGCAAACCCTTATTTAGATAACTTATACATTTATATTTCTTATTAAGTATCTTTCAAAAAATCAATATAGCAATTAAAACAGATGATAGTGTAATCTTTAGTAATTAGAAATTGATCTTCATTTGCAAGAAAAATACTAATAGGCTTTCTTTTTTATTACAGCTCTAGCTGGACAAACACTGTGCCATGAATGCAGAAGCCCCAGGTAATATGCAAGAACAATTTTTATTACATCCACTTGAAAAGAAAAGAAACACACTGTTTGTACATCATAATATATACAAATACTAGCAAAAGACTTTCCTTACTAGCTTGGTAATTCATGCACAGAAAATTTTTTTCCTCTGCTTCAATAGAAATCATCCATGTATATTTGATTAAATTTCAATCTTTTTAAAAGGTTCATTTTCTTTTTTTGACTTATAATGTTGCCAGAATTGCAGGGATAAAGACATATTGAATTCCTAAAAATTTTATTTAAATTTAATTATATTTAATTAATTTTTTTTAAAAAAAGTCAAAACAGAACACAAAATAAACTTGTTCTTTTCATATTCCAGAGCAAAAAACTATAAAATTAACTCATAACACTTTGCAAACCTGAATAGAGGTCAGGCACCTCTACTAATTATTTCTTTAGGACCTATAAATTTATATGTATTTTTAATTGACTCTTGCAGGAAGAGACCAGATAGTTGGGATAGTTTACATTTGTTGGAGAAAAACTGAAAAAGGAACTGTTCCTAACTGTAAGTATGTCCTGAAGTGAGTACCAGGGAAGGAAGGGAACTCAGGTCTATTTTCATTGCCAACTGTAATAGTCTTATTCTCAGGGAATACAGTTCTGTGTAAAGAGTTCTCCCAGTAAAGTAGATCACTTCCATTTAAATTTACAATCACTTCTTCAGACATCGGATAAACTAGAATCTTTACAGGAGCTGTAAAGCTATCTATTTTTAAACCACCATTCAGAATAAACAGATAAGCAGCAAGAGAAATCAGAAAACATTTGCAGGTTCTCTACTTTACAGAGCTCTATTCAGGGAGAGAATAATATTGATGAAATTATACGTGACCACTCAAGAAATTATACTTTCTATTAAGTAAATCATTCAGCTCTGTTTTATTCCATTAAAAAAAAAAAACTTCAAAAAGTGCATAATCCACATCAAAAATAAAAACAAAGAAAATAAGAACAATCCATCATTACTGATAAAAGTCAGTATTTTGGTCAAATTCAAATATCTGCAGCTCTTCTGGGATCTATCACTGACTTTGTTTTGTCAGCCTGAAAAGTGAGACACAGTTTTTATTCTTATCCTAGTTAGAGACAAAATGAGGAAATTACTACAATGAAAGAAACCAAAATACATTTTTCAATTTTTTTTTAAAGTGTAAAAACAGATTTCTGAGAGAATAAGTACAAAAAGTAGCTGATATAACTGTACTTACTCATGTATCTAATCTTTATCTTATACAACCAGTATCTTATACTGGTTTTAATAACAATGAAGCCATTATACCTCTCATCCAGAATATCTCCCTCAGCTTTGACTCCCACCTCCTTGGGCTGCGTTAGTGACTGGAAAGTGAGGACCAGATACATCTATTGGCATGGTGCATGCCCACAGGGAAAAGGCACTATGCCATCTACAGAAAATTAGATTAATTGCTGAGTATTTCACTCAAGAGTTCAACTTGATGACCCTAATGGGTCTCTTCCAACTCAGAATATTCAGTGGTTCTGTGATAGTGAATCCTGTGACATCTCCCCATCTCAACTGAATTTAGAGATGTCTTTCAAAAAACAGAAGCATCTTTAAATTCGGTCATGCAGAAAATAAGTAAAAACATTATCTTATGGATCCCATTTGATATCACTGACTTATTAACTGATATAACATGCACTGATCTTCATTAATGGAAATATTATTAAGAAATATTGAAACTTTTCCTTTTAATAGTTTAACAATGGTGTGGGTGAGAGTAGAATTAGGTCAACTGCAGTACATCTGTGACTAAACTGCACTGAAAATTAGCTTTTAAAAGAAAATACAAGTGGATTTGCTGTTAAGAAGAATAGAAGGAACACAATGCAAGCCAAATTAATGTCTTACTACGCATTACAATTTAAAAAGAAGGGAAATCATGTGAACCTAAACTCATCTCTGTTGGCTTAGAGCAGAGAGATCTTAACGAACTCTTGTAGAGCTTGCCTACTGTTGCATAAGTACAAAACTACTGGCATCATCTGTCTCTATTTTATGAGAGAAACAGAACACTTTCTAAGTGTATTAGATGAAATCATATATTGAACATTTTCTTTTTCCTCCAAATTGGTGAGTCAGAGTGAGTTTTATTAACAGTGAAAGAGACTACAGCAGGTATGGAAAATCCACCTGGATCTTACACACATCAAAAAGAAAATGTTTATGCATTTAAGTATTTATTTAGGTATTCGCCATTGATGACTACATCTCTAAGTGAACATTTTCCTGGCTGTGAGAACAGGAAAGACAAGCCTTCGTTATTGTGATTTATTTGTGGGAAATGTAATGTGACAAGGCTTGTTTATTTTACCATATCTATTTTTCCTTACTGTACAGTCAAATATATCCTCCAGTTAGATTTGTCTTTGAAGTCGTGTGATAGCCCTGAATGTCACTTCAATGACAATGTCTTTTTGCAATGCAATTTTTTAAGTTCACAAAATATATGTTGTTTTATTACAGGCTATCAGAAAAACTGTATGTACACTGCATATTTGGCATTTGGTACCATAGCACACAGTCATATGCAAGCATCATCAGTGGACAGACTTCAAATAATACATCTATTTTTTAAGGGAGAAAATAGATACACAAGTTTTCTATCTAAAGTAAATTCAGATGTGACTTGGATCGTCCCTAAATGTGTGAAGAAATTGTATGTTGAGAACCAAGTAGTTAGTTCATCAAAGGTTTAAATTTCTGTCACAATCTCACCTCTCTGGGCAAGGTAGTGAAGCCAAACAGAAATTCAGATTCAAATCAGTGCAATGCAAAGTTTGAAATAAAAAAACAAAATTTGGCAGCTGGTTAGATAAGAAATTCCCTTCTTTCATCAAATCATCCTCTTAAAGGCTAGAAACAAATATCTACAGATATTTAAATCATTAGCCATTAACGAATAACTGTGAAATACATTTGGCAAAAATTGGCAAAATAATGGATGAGTAGCCAAATAGGTGGAAAGACAGAAAAAAAGACATTGTAAAACTTTTGAGCATAAAGTGGTGTTCATAGAAATTTTAGAAAATACCTAAACTATGCTGGGAAGGATGGGATTATATCATTCAGCTCCAAAAGTTTTATATTTCAAACTCATTAGTTAGGAGGCACATTTTGAAAAAACTCAGCAACAAGAATAATTATGAAATTATTTAACTAGTTTGGTCCAGCTAAGAAAATCTAAAGAAAATACAAAGAAAAAAACCCTACTTAATTCCTTAAATCTAACTGTTTGCTTTTGTCTCTTTTCTTTTATTATTTGTTTATTTATATATTCATTCATTCATTTAATGGCGACCACGCTTGGGTTGTACATTAGGGACCCAACCTAAGAGAGCTCGCTATTATTATCTTGATAGATCTAGCACTTATCTCTCTGGTTGGACTACAAGTTAGTTGGCTCTTCATTTGTTCCAGTTGTGCAAGACATGGAGGTTACACTCTGATTTCAGAGTCTCAGGAAAAACTAATCTTCAGCCATGTCATACATTTTCTGGTAAACATAACTTTCCATTAATTACCTAGAGACCCTATACCAGCTGGAGAAAATTGAATGTCTTAAGAGACTGTATAACCTAGTTATGATTAAATTAATTATTTGTCTTGATCAGTTCTATGTAATATTAAAGAGGACATGTCACCTTATTTGCCTAATTTACTTGTCTCCTAAGGCACGTAAGTTAGGAGCTAGGTCCTCTTTCTTTAATCATCTCATCAGACTCTGTGCTGATTATGTTGGTTAAGATACTTCTCCCACAAATGCATAGATCTTTTCCCTCTGAAACTTTACCCAGACTTTCTTTCAATGCTACATCAGAATCAAGTCACAAGCCTAATTCCTTGCCCAAATAAATCAGGCAGCCAAACCTGTGCGCACTCAGTAAAACCCAACCGGTGAGGACTCACAGATATAGTAGCACTTAAACTGTCTATATAAAAACTTTCAGTCCCTTGTCACTTGTCTTTGTCCTTGAGAGAGCTATTTTGTATCCAATCTGTTTTCTAATAGCTATTAAGAGTACAGCAGGTATTAAGACGAGGCTTTCTGATAAAGATGTGGGACAGGGATTCTTGCAACTACAGAGAGGCTGGAGAAAGCTGGAGCATAGGTTGCAGATCAGAGAGGAGCCATGAACATGTGGGAAGGAGGGAAGACTGGAAACTGGAGTCTTGAGTGCCCACCATAGTCACTTGGGCATGCGGCCGGTTAAGCACACATATTTTCAGAGGTAGGTGTGCAGGGACATGGTTAGGCAGAAGCTACCTTGTCCTATAAACCATATTCCTCTGGCATTGCTTCAGCTTCCCAGATGTTATGGGTGAAGCCAGAAGCAAGAAACACTGGCCCAAATCCAAAACTCTGCAATAGTATTACTTTTGCATGCCTTTGTTGGTGCAGAAACAATGAAAAACTTGTAAACATACCTCTTGAAGACTCACCAACTGCTCTCCATACACGGGCAGCCAGTCCACACAAACCAGAACCTGTGTAAGTTCAGGAAGATAATCTGCAACTGAAAAGACACGGTCATCATTTTCCCCAAAGAGCAGTAAACTGAGAGCTGGACCAAACATGAACAAAATGACAGAATTTCTAGAAAGTTGTGAGTAGCTAATGGGATTGTACAGTGACAGGTGACACAAGGTCTATCCATGAATTTGATGGCCATCTGTAATACTAATTCAGGATTCCTCAGCACCCTTGACAAGTTTCCAGGGCCTGTTCCAGGCACCAAAGTCATGTACCAAAGTCGTGTACCAAGTCATATGCCAGCTTAGTCTCAGCTCATCCCTCAGCCTAAACGTTTCCAACATGTGACTCCTCTGCTTTTGCAACCGCTGTTCAAAATTTCCTGGATGCAGCAGACAGTCTGTCCCACCTGTCCTCCTCCACATACACACTCCCCTATGTGCCTCCTCTGGATGTTAATTCTAAATCCTTTCCTCCAAATATATACCTCTCTTAAAATCTACCACTCTCAAAGATCCAGATATGCAAAAAGTACAAACACTTAGCCAGAAGGAAATAGCAAATATTAGTGAAAGTGAAGAGTCCTGCAGGGACTGGGACTGTCCCACCATTGTGACAGGGGTGGTCAATAAGGGGAATTAACTTCAAATAATTCTTTTCTTAGGAGTCTAAGATGCAGGTATGTAAGAAGGAACATCCCACAGGCCCCCTAGGCTCACCAGTGATAGAAGATGCTGAGTAGCTGTTCATACACCAAAGGAAGAGGTGACCTATGCACAGACTTCTGAAACAAAAGACTGGTGGGCAATATTAGGAGAAAGTGAGGGACTTATGACTTATGTGGAAATGGCAGGAGAAGAAATGGTGCAAAATTGAAATTTTAACATTTCTGCAAAAATCAGAGAAGGATGTGTCAAGAAGTGTGTTCTGATCTCATGGAAGCTGTTCCCTCCTGTGACACTTATCATTTCAAAGGAAACAGCAAAAATCAACTGGGTTCATTCACAGTAGTCTTACACGGGGTTTACAGCTCCTTTCTTGCCTTGATAACTTGGACAGGATTTTAAGTCAGTAAAGCATCGAGGAGATATTTCTGGTAGTTTTCATATAAAAAGCATTCCAAAAGAGTAAAAGGCCTTTAAATTAAAAAAAAAAAAAAGACCATACTGATGAACATTTAAATGATAGAACATGATAGAACATTTAAATTTTTAAACAGAGAAATTAAAAATGTCACATGGAATACATATAAGAATGTTATATAACCCATTCACTGTGTCAGTGAAGGCATGTCTTAACTTCCAGGAGCAATTTCAGTATACTTAGTGGCTTTCTGAGTCACACCAAACACAAAAAATCCCTCTGGTCTCATGATAAAAAGAATGCATCTATTCTAGATCATCCCTGGAATGTTCTTTTCCCTTTGCATTCTTGGTGGCTCCCATGGGAGAAACAATCTCTGTCTCTCTTTACAGCAGTGCACTTAAACTGTTTGTCTTTATGAAACAGCACACAATGGAGGAGCCAGAAAATAAAAAGATACTGCCCACTACTGTAACCATGACACCTCTGCAGTGGGGGGAAACATGATGACTGTTGGACAGGACTTGCCATTAGCTGTCTCCTCTGAGGGAACAGTACTTCCCTGTGAGTCTGTTTCCTATCTTCCTGAACTTGTGTTGGCTGTGGAGCTGCCTATCTCTTTCTTTTTAGTTTTGCTCTTGCAAGTCAAATCAAAATGTACGAAGAGTTATTTTTTGCACCTCTGAATTAGGCAGAGTAAAAATCTCAGTGGCTATACAATTGTGGAGGAACAGGATGATCTTCTATCATGTGAGTAACCTCTTATGAGCTCATTAGCTATTTGTAGACACTGCTCTATTCTCTGGCTCTCTGTTGCACCACTGAAATGCTGAGTACATTTGGAAAGCCCTCATTGTGATGATGGAGTTTATCAATTTGCTCATGAAGCCTCCTTCTTCCACTCTCCACTTCTCTTCAAGGCCACCTGCTGCTGAGAGATGTGGAGTCCTTAGAAAAAGCAAATTCAATTTAGTAGCCAGATTGGCCAAAAAAAGTCCAGCACAGGCTCCCGCTGAGCCCTATCGGAGGAGAGGTTGATGCCCTAGGGACACAAGAGATGGCAGGGAGATAAAACACATTGAGTCTGCGCAGTCAGATGCACCTCACCTTAATCAGATGTCCACCTTTTTAAAGTTTGGTCTGAACAGCACCAATCTGCAGGAATGAAATGTTATTTGGGGACCTATGGCTAGGAGTCTAAATGCATTTAAGGGGAGAGGAACATATTACGACAGTCACGGACCTCTAGAAAAAAAAAGAAGTTGTGTTCCTTTTGCTTTTTGATGGGGACTGAGAATATTTAGTCTTTTTTTCTGTGGATTCAATGACAGCCTTAAGTATTCAAGACCTACTTCTTTCATTCTGACAAAAAATAATACTGAAAGCTGAAAGTGAGAACAAAACACATTTCTTTGTAAAGTTTGATCTTAACATTACTCAGACTGATCTAGAACATACATAACCAAACACTGGAAACAGAAATATGATAGACTGACTATTTAGTTTAATATAAAATCTGGTGTGAAATTCAAACTGAATACAAAAAATAAAAAAACCTTGAACACCATAACAAGAAAAAGTCAAATTTCTCATGGTATTGCTTTGTGTTGTACTTGGATGATTGAAATTTTATTTAAAGATAATGATGAAGGCACAAAAGCATTACCACGTCGCCAAATAAAAATAAATACTCTGGGAATGCCTTAAGCTTCACTAAAACAAATGTCAATACAATCAGTCTGAGCTTTACAGACAATGCTCAAGTAACTGAGGAAAAAGCATAAATACTCCATAAAAACTGGAGAAACACTGTAAAGAAGAGCTAATTCAGAAAGCAGTCTGTAGAGACAGTGTATAGTGAATCAGTAAAGTGTTGTGTTAACATGTCTAAAAGACTTGCTGTACGACAGAGCAGCTCATTTTCTTCCAGAATATCACTGCAGAGATCTCCATCTGTGCTGCACAATGTCCCCTCCCTACTGAAAACTCAGCTTTTAGTATTCATTTTTCCAAGATGTTTTTGTGTGTCTGGTAACAACAGAAGAATTTTAAATGCTTTCTTCTCTACCCTTGTACATGCTACCTCTATTTTTTCATTTTTCTCTTATAACCTTTTCAGATGTTCACCTAAAAATATGATAGAGTGAAAAATTTTAAAGCCAATGAAAATGAATCGTCAGGGTGCCACAAAAAACAGGTCCCAACTCAACATCCCAGACAGGAGAAGGGCAGTCAGGGGGCACTGAGACAGCTCCAGCCCCAGGCGCTGAGCACCTCACTGAGGATGGGTACGAGTCAAGTCTAGGCTGGGATGTTGGCCCACAGGTGTCCTGGCTCAGTGGGGCCCATGGCCAGGAAGGGCAGGGCTGTGGGGAGCTGGAGACTGGCCCTGCTGTGCTGTCACTGGGTCAAGTGCTCATGTCCTGAGAAGGGTGAAACGGGATCCTGGGCCATGGGCAGGATTTGGGGAGCTGTGGAGTACAGGGACAGTAGGTCCAAGTATGCCCTCAGGACCTATCAGTACAAATTCATGACAGAAACATTGCAATGTTAGAAATAACTCTTTTCAAATCTATTCAAGTGCATTTAAATATAAGCACTAGTTTCCCAGACAATTAGGTCTTCTCTAGGAACATTATTCTTAATAAGGAGCTTCACAGTGGTTTTCAAAAAGCTTCAATTTCCTGTGGAATTTTGTGTTATCCTTCCTAATACCTGTACTAAAATCTCAGAACTATGAGAAGTGATTTACAATTCATTAGTTTTATCACCTCTTCAAAAAAAGGTTACTTTAGAGATCAAAGAGAGATCTGAAATCCCAAACATCTGATAAAATTAAAACTAATGCTATGTTAGAAGATAAGGACTGGCTCCAGCATAGGACAACCTGTGCATATCATAAGTAGCTGACAGAAAGAGTCTAAAAGAGGTTGTAATGATAATGAGGTGGCAAGGGAAAAGTCACTTAAACCTCTTATTTTAACGTGTCAAGACCTATACTTTTTCCTATTCCATCTCCTTTGGACTGATGTTTTGATGTTGAAGAGGATGTAAAGAAAGGGAAAAAAGGACATCATCCTTTTATCTTTCATGCCACGATGCAAATCAGAAAAAAAGTTAATATTTGCATGTCAGTCTTTCTTTCTGATAGACCAGTATGAAATATAATTTATATCACATTGTTAGTCCAAGTAAGAAATTCATATGATGATGCACAATATAAATCTCAAAAAAAAATGGTGGAAGGGTGCATTCTCACCCAGAAAACCCAAGAAATATTTGAGGTTAACTGCATACAGGTGGAAGGCTCGACGAACTGATTTTCTGTAAATCAGTGAAATGGTAAGATGTCATAAGAAACCTGAAGAGCATGAACAGCATTTGGTACATGAAAGGCTTATAAGACTTCATTGACTAAACATCAACATGAGGATAAAGGCATCAGCAAACTCCACCATCAGCAGTATTGCAGTTCTCTAGAATTCTTTAGCAACTGAAAATGGTCTCTAATTAGTGAATAAATAGCAAATATGAATATGCAACAGAAAGTATACCATTAGAATTAAGGGTTGCTTCTTATTGATTTTTTTGATCCTTATTGTAAACTTTCCCAATACTTTCTTTCTAAGTAGATAATGCCTGCAGAAGAACAAATAGAGGTATATGCACTGAGGTGCATTGGGCAGAATGAGATATATGTGGATCTCATACTGAAATACTGACACATGCACTGGGATACGTGCAGATAGATTATCCATAGAAATATAACCTTCTTTCCAGTAGGCAGAGTTTACTCTTAAGGTTTTGATCAGTTGAGGTTCTGATCAGTCGACGTTCTGATAAGAAATCAAATGAATGTCAGAAATGTCCTCAAATCATATCATTAAAGCTGTCTAGCATACAGGGAAATCCTTATTGGCATGGTTATTGATAATCTTCTGAAGTCTGCAATGGTCAGAAAATACACACGTACACTCATTGACAAGAAAGTCTATGAAAAAGGGAGTGTATTCTTTTGGGTTTCTTAGTTGATCGGTGCTGTCACACCTTTAGACAATGCATTCAGAAGACCCAGAAACTTTACATTTTGTGTAGGGATGAAGAAGTTGTTTTTACCGAAAGAAGTCCCATAACTGCATGACTGGCATCTCTGAAGACTCATAGATACATTATGGTTCAAAACAAAAACAGAAACCAGGAACAATGAAGGCACCCTGTGAAGAAGTCCAGTATTGGAACCTTCATGTGTTATAGGTTGAAAAATTAATTTCTGGAGATTAAAGTTACCACACAGCATGCACAGACCACAGTAAAAGGCTACATGTGAAGGAAGTTTAAGCACTGAAGCACTGAGGTTTTCTTAGTTATTGCAAGCTGTTCTGGTATTTGCTGTTTGCCTAAACATATGTGTAGGGATACATTGTGCCTACTCACAACATGTTCTGCTATTTTCTCTTTATCTTGGGCATCAATCAACTTTGAAGCTTTTTTCTTTGTCATAATCCAAACACACTTTTCAAGTTTTATATGACAGCTGTGTTCCAGTGAAAAACTACATGATTTTTTATCTGGGCATGTATTTCTGTATCCACACACGTACACACATATGAACATGTTGATGATCAGAGGGCTTGAGCACATCTCCTATGAAAACAGTCTGAGAGAGCCTGGAGAAGAGAAGGCTCTGGGAAGACATTATAGGAGCCTTTTAGTCTCTGAAAAGGGGCCTAAAATAGAGCTGGAGAGAGACTTTTTACAAGGGCTCATAGTGATAGAACAAGGGGGAATTGTTTTAAATTGAACATGGATAGGTTTAGATTAGATATTAGGAAGAAATTCTTTATTGTGAGGGTGGTGAGGCACTGAAACATGTTGCCCAGAGAAGTTGTGAATGTCCCATCCCTGGAAGTGTTCAAGGTCAGATTGGATGGGACTTTCAGCAACCTGGTCTAATGGAAGATATCCCAGTCCATAATTTGCATAGGAATTAGATGATCTCTAAAGTCCCTTCCAACCGAAACCATTATATGATTCTATGATTCCATGATTCCATGATCTTCATAGAGTGAAATAAACAGAACTGTTGAGAAGTACTTTGGATAGCTCAAACAGTTCTTACTACTACTACATAAAGAAAAAAATAAAAAGCTGCTGCCATAAAATAATTACACATTTAAAATCAAGGAAAAAAAATCCTCACGGTCAAAATTTTTCTACATTAAAATGAAAGAATGCCAAAAATCTTTGGATTATAACTTTCTTCAGCACTGGCAATTAAGAACATTTCCTGCAAGTTATTTGAGGTGTTCATACAGCCGTGCCACATTATTTCCTTACTCACTTAGCTTTTTAGGCTTCATAAACCCTTATCTTGAATGTCCAAATTGGGATCTCTCATGCTTGTAAAGCTGAAGATATTTTCTTCTGTTTCTATTCTTTCATACATTTACAGCATTAAATCCAATGAGGATGCATTTACTTCACAAAACGGACACAGTAGCTCAGGGTACATGGTCTAGTGCTCTCCTCTTAGACAAATGAAATGGTTTTCAAAAACACAAATTTTTATTTCCTTGAGTAAAAAATTTCCCTTTCCCATAATTGAGTGATCAACTATTGATAAGTGCAAGCTTCATTTCCTACAGAAAGCATTCATTTCCCTGTTCTTTCACTGCCATTTCAAAGTCAAAGTAAACTTTATGCCAATCAGACTGCTTTTTGGTCTGTAGTGACATACTTCTGAACTAGAATCACTATTAGTGTTCCAGAGACCTCTTGAGAACATCAAATTCTCCTCAAATCTGACAAAGTTAGATCTACCACTTCTACCTGGACCGAAATGCAAACACGTTAGTCCTGCTCTGCCCTGTATTACTGAATGAATTGCTGATGTGGAAAGTCTCTCTCCTGAAATTTGAGCAGGTCCCTTCATTACACCACATGTGCCTTCTCACTGGATTGGGATGGAAGTGAAAAGCAAAGCAGCCTGGTGGTCCAATCCTGTTAGCAGATCTAAGCCTCCTGCTTGCAGTACTCCATGCTGCAGCTGTTTGATGCTGCCTCTCCCACCTTTCACTGCTCTGAGTTACTCTCTAGCCTGGACATTTGACAATGCTTTTAAACTCTTCAAGTTAATCTAATTAGATGCGTACTTTTCACAGCCTCCTCAGAATGATTCTTTGATAACTTGCTAGATATGTTTTTATTAAACTGCATTAATGTTGTACTTTTTAGACAGAGGCCTTTTGTTTGTAGCTCTGCACTTGCCCTTCAAAACCAAAAATGTGGGCACAAACAGAAGCTCTGAATAATCTTAATCTTTAAAATGATATTGTCACATCAAAGAATTTTCTGTGGCTGACACATGGTAGCGCATTATTTAGACTGGGCTTTGTCCTGAGAGAGTACAGCCTTCTATTAGCTGCCCAGCATTTGTCTTATTTAGCCATGAAAGGAGACTGAACTCTCATGTCTTTGGAAGAAATCTGAGGGAAACAAGAGACATATTTTTTTAAAGTAGACATACCTTGATAAGTTCTTTATACTTCTGGTCTGACAAGAAATATCTATCTTTTTTTCTTAGCTTAAACACTTTCCATATATATCACATTCCTCATTGCATTCTCAAAATTTTTCTGGTCTTGGCAAATTTGTTGTCTCCTAACATTTACTGCAGAGAATTCTTCACAGAAGAAATAAAGGTTCATGAAACCAAGGTGATAAGAATGGAGTTACTTTATACAAAACTAGCAATTCTCAGTGTTTTATGTTTCTTGTGCTTGTAATTGTTTTATATCTCTAATTTTCATTTTTATTACACATTCTGCTCCACATTTGGGTCTTGGCAAGTTGAGAGAATTAAGGAAATATTTCTGAAAATGGTAAAATCTTTCATTTCAGAAATAATATTGTAAGTACTGCCACTGTGTTATGCAGTTCCCAGCAGATGATTTTACAGGATGAGTCTCTTTTTAGTAGAAATAATGCAAAACTGGTAGTTTGCTCTTATTCTTACCCAGTACAAGGTGACTTTCATTAAGAAAATGGAAAAGTACATTTTTATGACTGTGGCGTTGTAATTCTGGTACAGTTTTTCATTTAACTTCAACAAAATAATTATATTTGCTGATATAATAATCAGCACCAGATGTGTCAAATGTTTTTGATTAGAAAATGAAAGCTGTAATCCCTGTTGTTTTCTGTGAGTTTATATTAGACTGCAATCACAACAATTTAAGGTGTAGCATCACCCATTGCAGTGGCTTTTCTGAAGCTAAAATATGCCTTGACTTTAATGAGACTATGAATACAAACACAGGTACCTCCTGCTACAAAGCAAGCCTTGAGGGCCTTAAGTTTGTTTAGCTAATAAAAAAGAATATTCAGTATAGGTCAAATGTACATGTTATTTTCTAAAGCTTTCTTAACGCAGAAGAATATATTAGGCAAAATCTAGCCAAGAGATTTGTCTACCTCTACAGCTGCACTGTCAATGACAGACATTGAATACACATATTCGTTTTTCTACACAGGCAAAGGGTGCAGTACTTTTTATCCCAGCAGTTTTCTGTTCTCTCAAAGTTCAAATGTTTCACCATATTACAAGTTTCCCTAAAAGGAAAAAAAAATGTTCTTTCATAGAGCCTTTCTTTCATTCTTCCTTCTTTTCAAAAGAGGTAAGGAAATAATAATTTTAAGCTATTTTAATATTTCCTTTATTAATCAGAAACAAAATTTGCACTTAAATTATTTAAGCATTTGGGTATTAAGTGTAGAATGAAAACCAATAACCTAATGAAGTTGAAAGAATCACACTGATTATTGGAGCTGGGCATTTTCATAACACCTTTATTATCTTCCTTTTGTCAGCATTTTGTAAACATGTTAAATGCATTAATCAGACTGTGCATGGATTTCATAAGCATTGCTGCATTTCATATTCTATTAATAGTTGACACATTTCCCATGAAAAATATTGATTATGAAAAAAATTTTAGAGCTGAAAATGTTGTTTCATCCAAGGTTGAATTAAGTTTGGATGGGGTATTGGGTTTTTATGGCTAAATTTTGGTAGTGGGAGGCTACAGGGGTGGCTTCTGTGAGAAGGTGCCAGAAGCTCCCTCCATGTCCAGCAAAGCCAGTCTCTGGCAGCTCCGGAGACAGAAGTGCTGCTGGCCTAGGCTGGGCCAGTTAGAAATGGTGGTAACACCTCTATGATAACAAATTTAAGAAGAAGAAAAAATAAGTTATTTCAGAGTTGTAATTGGAGCCAGAGAAGAGTGGAGTGAGAATATGTGAGAGGAGCAACTCTGCAGACACCCAGGTCAGAGAAGAAGGAGGGGCAGGAGGTGCTCCAGGTGCCGGAGCCGAGATTCCTCTGCGGCCCGTGGTGAAGGCCATGGTGAAGCAGCTGCGCCCCTGCAGCCCATGGAGGCCACGGGGGTGCAGAGATCCACCTGCAGCCCATGGAGGAGCCCACGCCGGAGTAGGTGGATACTTGGAGGAGGCTGTGATCCTGTGGGAGACCTATGGAGAGAGGAGCCCTGCTCCCAGTCTGGAGCAGCCTGTCCTTGGAGGACTGCACCCCGTGGAGGAGTGACCCACGCTGCAGCAGTGTGAGGGGGGCTGCTGCCCGTGGGATGGACTCACATTGTAGCAGTTCACAGGGAGCTGTTGCTCATGGGATGGACTCACGTCAGAGAAGTTCACGGAGAACTGTCTCCCGTGGGAGGGACCCCACGCTGGAGCAGGGGAAAATGACTCCTCTCCCTGAGCAGCGCGAGAAACAATATGTGATGAACTGACCATAACCCCATTCCTTGTCTCCCTGCACCATTGCGGGAGGAAGGTAGAGCTGTGAGGGAGGGAGCGGTGGAGGAGAAGGTGTTTTTAAAGTTTTATTTTGCTTCTCATTATCCTGCTCAAAATTCCTACACACATTTACAGATGAATATGAAAATCTGTTGCTGGAAGACTGTATCAGTAAAATTAGCACTATGCTTTTGTCTGCTTTTGCTGTTTTTAAGGTACACCAGTAAGGTTTATAATGCTGTCTTTTCAAAGTTTGGAAATGCAACATCTAAATTACAGCTGCTGTCCAAAGACTTTTCTGTTCCTTTCTGGCCTGATCCTAGCCATGGACACCATGTCCTTACAAGGAAGCACAAACAAAACAAAAGATACATGCTTTTTTAATGTAGTGACATAGCTGTAATGTTTCTAATGTTTTTGCACTAATTGAAGAAAAATGCTTTCTTTGTAAGTTTTCATTCAGTTGAAAGATTATATCACTGTCATTGGAAGTAAAAAAAAAAAAGGTCTCAAGTCACATATTTTTTTTCTGTATTGACAGTGAAATTTACGGATTAAACATATGATATCACCCTGAACTCAGACAATCCTAGAAGCTTAGCATACCACTAATTAATCTACTGTGAATTAATAATTCTGACAGTAGCCACAGGAACATGTCTGAGATCAATTACCTCTAGATTTAATAGATTAATAGAAATGGATGATGCATGCCTTAGGTATCTCTAAAGATAGTGATGCAGTCAAGCCATTAGACCATGTCTAATCCATACCTTTCTGACTTAAACACTTTGGCATGATAGAGTTCCCATTGCTCTTCAGTATGTTTTTTACTGCTTTGCTGAGAGAGAAAGCATTCATTTTAGCAGGCTGTAGCATCTTATGCTTATATCAGCTATTGAAACACAGGAAGACCATCTGAAAAAAGCAACTGGTGAGAAGATTTAAAATGATAAAATATCTATTTTATTTTTGTCAGAAAAAGATAGATAAAAACCATATTTTGGTAAAGTGAAGTTTTCAATAATCTTTCAAATAGAAATATTTTTAAAATATTTATTTCAATAAATTCAAACATTTTCTTCTTATGCAACATAGCTCATAATAAATGTGTCAAAACTTACAGACTTTTCCAGCAATTGATACAGCATCTTGATATTACTGTAACAAAATTATGATCTCATTAATTGTTTCAGAAACAAATTTTGAATATAATTGTAATAAGCCAATGTTCCTAAAAGTCTGTGTATAATGCCTATAAAGTCTAAAGCAGGCCAAACAAAAGTGACATTTGAGGCAACAGAGCAGAACAATAAACAAACCTTTCTGACAAAAAAAGGGAAAATTTTCAGGGAATAAAATTATAGCATACTGTAAAAATATTAGATTTCCAGTGCTTTATTTTTTTTTCTCATCTTTCAGAAATTTTGGGCAAGCTGACATTGAGAAATTTCACTTTCAGTTTTATGTATCATGTAGTTTTTCTTTTCTTCTATTACATGGCTAATAGTTCAGTTATTCTCTCAATCAGTCTATTCTCATTGTGATACTAAATAAGTAAATAATTAGCAGCAGCGCTCCCCACAGTGTTTAATGATGTTCCCATTGTCCGTGTCCTGAATGGATTCAGGAGTTAAATTATTGCTTTGAATAAACACTTTCAGGGTTCTTAATAGTCATTTTTAAGTCTAAAAGATTCCTTTAAAATGTATCCAAGCAATATCTAAGAAACCAACTTAAAAAGAAAAGATTCCAAGGTCTTTTTTTTCTAATTAGGAAATTTTGTGGTAATCCAACTAGTTGATTTAAGTGCAAACACATAAATTTCAAAATGAAGCTAAATAAGTCTTAAAGGCTGATAGTCCCTTGGTAATTCAAATAAGGGTCAACACACATTCATGGCAACTACCTACTTATGTGATTTGGAACAAGCTTTGAGTGATGTTCACACAGAAAATAGAGAATCTTTATTACTTTCTTCCACAAAACTACAATTGTCTTTTCCAAATGTCAAGGGTTTTTTCAGAAAACAGTCTGGTATTCTTTACAGCCAGTGAAAACCTTTAAATGTTATTTAAAAATTAAGTGTAATAATATCTTCATTATTAAAAAGTAACAAATTTTATTTATCAGCATTTTACTTATTATATATTATACTACAAAATATATTATTCATATTATACAGTTATATATTAATTGCTAATATATAGTAACACTTAATAATAATAACAGAAAAAATAAATTATTAAAAAATAATATTTGGGAGACCATTTTTAAGCTGTCCATATTCTGTTTTCTTCTTTTTTTCCTTCCCTTCTTTCACTCCACACTACAATTTTTCATATCATAACCAGGCCTCTCTCAAATACAGTTGTAATTATTGATGCTTCTTGTCTTACTTCTTTCGAGTTCAGACATTTCAAGAAATAGAACAATTAAGGATCTAATTAAATTCTAATTTAATTAAGGTGTGTCTCTTTTCCACATATAATAAGAATAATTCTTATAACTACTTATGTTCTATTTTAACATGCTTGAGGTAGCTCTTGAAAGAATTAACATGTTTCTGGGACACAAATTCTTATAGTTGCTTCTGTAGATTTTATTGCTGTATCTCCATTCCCACTACCATTCTTTACCTCCACATTTTGCCTAAAGAGGAGGGCAAAAGGGACAACTTACAGGACCAAAAGATTAGGGCTTTATTTTGCCTTAGTTTGAAGCATTAGAATACAAAAAAAAGACTAAATGACTGAAATAGAAAGCTAAATCTTTGTCAGATTTCTAGTTTTTGAGTTGAACTGGAGCTGAGAGTGCTCTATAATAATAAAAAAAAATCCAGTGTACTTCTGTCCAGTACCACAGAAACTGGCTAACAGTTCATCAAGAAACAATCCAAAATGGAATAAGCCCTCCTAAAATAAGACATAGATTGAGCTGTTTGACATCTTGAAAACTAAGGAAGAAATTACCTGGTAGAGTGGAAGAGACTGGTAGTAGAAGTAGATTACAAATCCTCCCCACAAGGAAATGCATGTATTGGAATAAAAATGTTGGAACAGCAAAGCTTGAGAAACACCAAATAGCAAAATAATGCCATGTGAAGGTCTTAATCAAAAGGCATGTGTAACACTGTTTTAATCATTACTAAATCATACCATGAAAGTAGAAGAAACATCTGCCTCCACCATTTAGAATTTCTTTACCTGGTAGAGACTGACTCCAGGGCAAATATAGATGATCAGTGTGAAATCTGAGGGGCATCTAATTTTGCTGTATATAAAGGTGTGGAAAGCCTACTCTGTTCCCACCTTTAAAAGCTGTCTGAAGAGGATGTAAAGTCAGCCATACACTGACAATCCAAGACATATGCAAATTTTTGTTGCATTCAACTTTAAGTTGTTTTCATCTAACTGTAGGCATTTAATTGAGATGCCTGACTTCCACAGGGTCTCTCTGGAGTCAGTGGAGAGAAGAAAACACTTCCTCTGGATAAATCAGCCATCACAGTTATAATGTGGAAGTCAACTGATTAGAGGGATAGCTTAGGGTGATCAGGGTCCTTTGTGAAGTATTTCACTTCTTACATAAGGTTAGATTAACATAGGTTATATTTTAAACAGAATTTATATAAAGTCTGAAGCAGCTTGGTCTGTTTTTAATTACTGAGCAGCTCACATAATATACACTTTATTTAAGAAATGTGCAACATTTATGCAGGCCTTTAGACTAGCATTAGAATATTCTGATGATTCATATATTAAAAAATAACTTATTTTCATGGATCTACTCTCCTTGCACTACCAATTCATAATGCTTGAGGGGTTCATGGAAATATACCAATAATTCTTACCCTTCTGGAGCAATATGCAAACTGTGGTTTGCATAATGGATTCTGTCCACTGCAACACCTGTGTCTAGTCATCCATCATTTCAGTCCTAGGTATACCTGTCTGAGAACCAGGAGGCAGAAATAATTCAACTTCTCTTTTAAGAAAACCTCTGGCTTTTCCACTGTTGTGCAACCTCTTTTTTTAACTTGACTTGCAGTCTCTCACAGGTAAATATACTTACAATTCTCTTAAACCACAGAAATGAAGACAAAGGTAATGATGAAAACCTGTGAGAAGAATTACCCTTACATATGTTTTCCATCTGTTGATAGCTACTCCAGATGCTTTTGATCAAGTGAAGAGAGACATACGAGCTTGCTTTTTACAAGAAAGTAAAGAGTAGAGTCAGAATTAGTATGCAAATCCTGCTAAGAAGAAAGATACTTGAGCAAAATTTGGGGGTTTTTTGTGTCTATTTTTCCTTTAGCATCAGGCACAAATTTTAGAGGCAGGAAAGTGATATAAAGTGAGGAGCTTGAGAAAGTGGCATACGTGTCCACCCAACTGTACCTATCCTAGGCAAAGGGTGCTGCTGCTTGGCCAGTTCTGCCAGACAAATGCAGGCGATTGGAAGCCAGAAATCTCCAATTCAATACATGAATGCTTTGTCCTGCAACCACTAGAGAATTCCTTTTTATGCTTCCATCACCATGATTTCTGTAGGATAGCATCACAAGATGGTTTTTCCTAGATCTGTATCCTCATTTAAGTCTTTCTTTATTGACATATTTTTTACTTTTGTATGTTTCTTTCTTCAGAGCAGTGGTAAAAATGAATAGAAAAACATCCAGGTATTTAGATTTCACAGAGAAAGAAAGTTTGATCTTGATTTCAGTCCATAAGAGAATGCTGGACCATGGATCTCTGGAAAGATTATAATATAAATAGAAACAAGAAAATTCCTCCTATCAAAATAATTATCATATGTTCCATAATTACAGTTTGCCAGACATTAGATGTCATAATAAGAGCTAAAGAAAATCATAATGTCCATCCATCTATCCATCCATGTACTTTTATTTTCTATCTCTTGTGCATTTCTTGTAGAAACTGCAATAATAGTTATTCTCACTTAGATTCTGACTTCGTTCAAATACCTTTGAAACCAAAAGAATACCTTTAAGCCTTACAATTTTGCACTAGGATTTGCATTAGGATTTTGCACCAGGGGTTTTTTTGGGGTTTGTTTGTTTGTTTTTGCTGGGGTTTTTTTGTTTATTTGGGGTTTTGTTCTGTTTTTGTTTTGGTTTTTTAACTTACTGCCAGTATATTTAGGACTTGTTCACAGAAGCATCTTTACAAGGTCGCTCATGGTGATGTCTAAATCAGGGAGGGGGGTAAACTGTACTAATAAACTACAAGGCTTTGTTGTAGTTTTGCCAAAGTTCACTGGAGCCAGGTGAGAGTTTCAGAAGGGGTCTGGGTCTTCCCAGAGCAGGAGGCCTAAGAGAGGGCACAGAGTCCCCACAGTTCTCTTCAGTCCAAGGAATGACTGTTCCCAGTGTAGATACACAAGGAGTAGTTTTTGTCAAATCCTCACATTTCCGGTTATGTACACACCACAGGACAGAGTTGAGCACCATCTATAAACCTGCTCAACATCTGCACAGCCAGCCCTGTTGCCATGGCTATTCTGCTGTTCAGTGTCCTAGATAAGGGACTCAAACTGCCACTGGTAAATGCAACCTTCAGTTGTTCCACTGCCTGTGGTGTAAACATGCCCTGAAGTCATAGGTGTTTAGACTGCAGTCTACCAACCTGTGGTTTGCAGATACCCAGTAAACACTGTGGACAAAAAATAAGCACAGTCTGTCAAGCCTGTACTCATTCATATGAGAGATTAATTGCTCTCTTCACACACACAGAAGTAGTATATACAGCTGTGCTCCTCCTGCTTGCAAGAATGTAGCTGTGTAACTCGTTGTTTAACGGAGAAGTTACTTAATCCTACCATACTTTTCAGTATGCTAAATGGTTTGAAATGACAAAGATTATCTGCACCACAAAAAAATTCTGTAAACTGGCATTCATTGGTGTTATAAAATAGTTTGAGATTATTAGATTAAAAGTGCTAACATTTTGATATTTTTTCTGTCTTAGATTATATTAAAATGGTAATAATTTATAATTGAGGCAGAAAAAATATGGAGAAAATTTAAGTGCAAGAAAATATAAACATGAAATACAAATAAACAGCTATATAAATGTCATTTAGAAGAACTGATTGAGTCATGAAAAGGCACAATATGCTCGTAAAAATATCTTTAAAACAGCAGGAACCTAATTTGGCTGCATTTCCACAGTAACACCTGTTGGTGGCTTGGTAGAAAAAAAGACATTTTTCCTTAAAAAAAACCCAACTAAAAAATAAAAAGCCCTCAAATGTGCATTTCAGAGGAAAACAAAATTGCAACATCTGTATAATATGGAACTGCATCTAAAATTAGATAAGATAAACAAGCTCTTGCAAAAGTATTAACAAAGAAACATGCTGTTAAAGCAGGTTTATGACACAACCTGAATGGCTTTTAAAATGTGTTTCAAAGTTTTCAGATGGTGGATGACTCTCTAAAGCTCTTAGTCACTTGGCCTGAGCACAAAGGTAGTGATTCTAATTTTAGTTCTGGGATGTAGAAGTACGTCAATTCATGACATTTGAGTATAAAGAGTAGAGATGAAACTTATCAGAAATTGAAGGCAAATACTTGAACTTTTTTTTAAAGAAATTTTGAACAAAACATGCATTATACTTAGTAATTATAGTTGTAATTCACAGGACTAAAATTCTCCATTGCTTCGAAAATTTATCAGTAAAGCCCTTTAGGATTTTTAAAGATTTCTACCAATACAGACATAAAAATATACATAACCACAAATCTTTTGGAGAAATCAGCTGTTAATATGAAATAAAGTCTCTCAAGAGACACTTTTTCAGGATGAATACAAGAAGCATATTTTTATCCTGAAATGTGCTATCAATCTGTTTATGTAATCCAGGTTGAAGGAAATATTTGTAATATGATAAAGAGCAAAACAATGCTACAGTTGAAATCCCATTTGTGACTATTTGTGGAAATGAGGCTATATATGGGTGCCGGATGATTTAAACTCATTATTTTAAGTAGTATCATATGCATAGATTTCATCTATGATTTATAAATCTCTGGTTATGCAGCAAAGGAAAAGATTTCCCCTCCACTGCCTTCCATGAAACTGCCATATAAGTTCTTGTAGTGATTTGGCCTCAGCTGGGTGCCAGGTGCCCACTACACCACTCTATCACTCCCCTTCCCTGTGGGGTAGGGGAGACAATAAGATGGAAGACAACTCATAGGTTGAGATAAAAGCAGTTTACTAAGGCAAAACGAACAAAGAACAAGCAAGTGTTTGCACACACACAAGTAAAAGGAAAAATTAATCTCTACTTCCCATCAGCAAGCAATGTTCAGACACTTCCCAGGAAGCAGGGCCACAGCACACCAAGCAGTTCCTTCAGAAGGCAGACATTTCAAAGCAACACCCACCCCACCCCTTCCTCCTCTCTCCCTGAACTTTTATATCTGAGTTGACATCATATGGTATGGAATATCCCTTTGGTTGAATTGGGTCAGCTGGCCTGGTTGTGTCCCCTCCCAGGATCTTGCCCACTCCCAGCCCTCCTGATGGGGGAAGGAATGTCAGCGGGACAGTGCTGCTCAGCAGAAGCCAAAACACTGGCGTGTTATCAACACCCTTCCAGCTGCCAGTGCAAAGCACAGCACTGTGAGGACTGCCAAGGGAAAGGCGAACTCTATCTCAGTCAGACCCAATACAGTTCTGAAAACTAATTATTGACCATTGTATATTAACACAGGAATAAAACAGAGATCTCAGTCATTTACCCAGAATATTCACAGAAAAATTGTAAATACTTAATATTTTGAAAAGTAAAGAAAATCTAGTTTTTCTTAGTATCTCAGAAGGAAAACTAGCAGCAACTATTTCTCAGATTAGCACTGTGAATAACTGCCTTTTTCATGCGTACCTCTAGAGTTACAGATTTAAATTTGCAGCTGTAGGCAGTTTCAGTCAATGCAAAATCTGATGAGAACACGACAGGTATCATGTCGCCTTTAAGACAGCTGTTATGAATATCCCACTGCAGAGGCACTGTGTTTGTTCAACTAAAATCTATTTAAATCTATTGTAAATTAAATCACTAGTCAGGCAATTAATAAAAATTACCAGTTTTCAGAAGGGATGAACATTAGCAAATCTTTCAGTGAATATTTAAGTTTAAGATTACCGAGCATGAACATCTTACCTTCTGAATTATATCTGGCCTTTACTTCAGGCTTCTACTGTGAGAGCTGGGTATATGGTGATTCCTTTGATTGAAACTGATATTCAGAGATGCTTACTTTGCTAAGAGAAGATCTGTATTTACTAAATCACAGAGGCTGAGAAAGGCGTAGTGGAGATATGAAAGGGCTCTCACATTTAATCAAGAATAGCTTGGATAAGAGTGCTGATCACTGTTCAAAATAAGGGAGGATTTACTGCAGTGATGAGAACAAAAATAAAGTTCTTTAGAAGGAAAATACTTCTGGGAAATAACTTAGCAGTCCTATTGGCAGATTCTATTCTAACTTGCAAAGTAAGGCACCAGCAAATAATTTGGATTTATATCCAACCTCTACCTAGAGTATTGCTGAGCTAAATGGTAGGAAATGAACATAAATAATTTTCTCTATGAAAAATTAATAGCTTTTTTTTGGTCCTTAATGCACTTTGTAGCAATATAGCTATAGTTATATTTCTATATTTATATAATCTATTATATTCCTCAGATACCCTATCAGCTATTTTTTCATGTGCTAGCATTGAACACAAGTTCCCTCCTCCCTTCCAACTGATAGATTTTTGAAATTAAGTAAGTTTAAACATTGAGATCTCATTTTATTGGTCCTGAGTTTGTGACAATCATATATATTTCCTGAAACACACTCATATTTTCAAAATGTAACACAGATTATTGTTAGTTTACCAGACACAAATAAAAACTGTATGCAAAAATACAGCTGTACAAAAAACACAAGTGGTCTGAGAAGATGTTTTAGTTTATTTTCCCTTTAATGGTCATTGTTACAGTTTTTCTAATGTAGCAGGATAGAGGGAAAGATGCAGGAAACACAAGGTCATGCATGCCATTTTGCGTACTGTGATCATTATTTTTCCATTACTTTTGAATCTTACTCATTTATCGAAAATACAAGTCTAGCTTCAATGAAGTTCAGTAAACAGTCTTCTTATTTTTGTAATCTTTTTTCATTCAGCACAAAAATGTGGAAATGGGCTAGGTTCTCCCACCACACTGGTCAGCTCAAGATCTTGCCAAATCCAAAATTAAATGCAGTTCACTTCTCTGGAGGAGACTGATTGACCTGGTGTGACATTTTTTTTATTGCACTTCTACATTGTGAAATGTACTAATCCACATTCAAGATTCTTTATCACCTTCATAGCCTTCTATCTGACAGGAAGATATATAGAGGCAAGCACTGGGTAGCTAAGGTAAAATATGAAGATATTGATTTTCCAGGTTGTAGCAGATTAAGTAACCTGTAAAAAACCAAAAGTCATCAGGAAGAAAAAGGGTTCAGGTCAAGTGCCCTCATGTCTTCAATCTGAGCTGTTATTTTTGGATGATTAAGAGGAAAATATTTTATTTCTTCAAAAGGCAGTATATTGCCTTTTTTTAAAAGCTAAAATGCTAGTAGTTGATAACACATCTTTTCCTGGACTGTACCAAACACGTACAAAAAGATCCACTGAATCTAAAACTAAAGTAACTCTTTCCATAGAAAGAAAGACAGTTTCTTGCCACCTTTTGATTTTGTGGAAATGGTACCCACTTGTTCAACACAGAGTCCAAATTGTTATTAAAAAAGTGGTTCTCGAGAAAAGTCATTATGTCTGGCATTTCTAATAATCCTTAGGTATGCTCACTCCTCTCTTATTCCTTCCAAAACAGAGGAAAAACTGAATTCTCAGTAATCACAGGGACAAAGATATTTTGCCGTTGCTCTTGCACTTTCATACAAAAATGTTTTCTATTGGCTTGCAATAGCAGTGAAACAGGGCCCAGGATTATGTTCTTGTGACATGTGACTTTTAAAGGTCAGCCTTGAGCAGAGATGATTTAGAAGTATCCAGAAGGCGATTACCATCAGAACAAAGGAAAAACCTTTTTCTCCAGTTTTATGATGAACTTCAAAGAAAAGTCTTTGATTAATTTTCCAAACTGACATATCACAGCTCAGTAATAGTATAGATGAATTTTCATGCATATAATATCAGGTGTTATTCTGATGCCTTCACCCTTTGCTTCTTATAGTTATGGAATTACCAAATAATTTGCAAGGAAAACAAAGGCTATTTCTTATATAAAATCTTACATTGTTTTCAAGATTTTCTTGAAACCTTGTTGCAATTTTCAGATCTTGACATTATTATAAATTATAATTTAACACTTTATGAAGCTCTCTGAAGTCAGAAGATCAGTTTTTCAGAGGTGTGTTTTGTTTTATATGACTGTAGAACATAAATTCAGAGGACGAAATGTGGAGGGTGAAAACAGTTTGCCATTGCATTCAGTTTGAGATGAAAGGTGATAGTTGTACTAGCTGCAAAATCAAAGCAAGAAAGAAGTTGGAGTTGGGCTGATGGTCAAGAATCTTGCATCATGTAGAAGAATCTAAGGTCAGGAGGAAGTAGAGATAATTAAATGATGGAGAAGGGAGGCAGAAGTGAGAATCAGGACACAGACCAGTGTCAGGCACATGAATTTCAGAAAATGATGCACAATTTAAAATCTTGCTGAGAAGCAAGAATAATCAGTAAGATAATCGCATGTAATAAAATTCCAGACTCACTAGGGTCAAACATCCATTCTCATCCAGATAATTTTACCAATCTTCTCTAAGGGATTATTGGCAATGTCACTGGGCTGACCACTGAAGTGAACTGACACTTCTAAGGAAAGTGATATCAAACTGTCAAGCTGCAAACGTGGATACAGCCCCTCTCAGTAAAGGGCTTTCTGGTAAGCATGACAACAGGCTGAACACGTGACAAAAATGTTCCGCTCTAGATCTTGTTTAAAATATCAAGTCAGTCTTTATTTCAATACACAGGCTATATTGCTTCTCTATTGCTTTCCTCTCCCTCCAGCTCTCCTCATCACAGATTCTTCCTCTCTTTTGCTGAGATTTCTGCGGAGACCTTCTTCATGCAAGCCTTGTCAGTTTGGAGATAAAAAAATGGTCCACATAGTAAATATTTAGTATTAATTGGGAATCCTTTATCATTTTATCAGGAAAACATGAAGACCCTTAAAGGGCTAGAAAGTAATTTCTAAGCATGATATTTGAACAAATCTTTGGATGATTACTCTTTCCTGTCCAATGCAGTATTTTGGATAGACCTGTAATATATCACAGAATGAAGAAGAATTAGAAGTGGTTTCATACATTCAGACAATCTGTTTGAAATATTTTGGAATCCCTTGTTATATTTTCCTTTGCAATTACCTTGTAGCTTTCCTCTTTTTACTGTTGACTGGCTGCATTGGGACTGTGTGTGTGAACTGTGTGTGAACTCTACTGTGAACTGTAAAAGAGAAGCCCCAAGACAATTGCACATATTTAAAAACAAACAAACAAAACATGCATTAAGCAAAGCATAAGAAGTGCTGTGGCAATCCAGTAGCATCTAGGGAAGCAGAGAATATAGGCATCCAGTCCTTAATGTGAGAATTAGAGCTGCTATGTATTTTTCAGATATAGCTGAACATGCAGAAGTACAACAGTCAGCTGGAGCTTAATAAAAATGCATAGTGCAAACTAGGTGGTGGGGAATAAGTCAGCTGTTCTTAGGTCAACACACAAGTGATGGAAATCAGCCAGCCAGGAAATTTTCAGATGTGAAATGGTTAAATACAGGGTTGCCATCTGAGCCCTATGAAAGGGATGAGACAATCCAAGCCATATTTAAAGAAAAGTCAAGAGCATCTCTACGACTAATGCATGAACATATTTTGTATATGAAAATGAGAGACTTTATTTTGGAGACTTAAGCTAAAAGAGCACAGTTTATATGCAAAATCTGCAACATGCTCCTTTTCTGTTCCTTTTTTCTCATGTAGAATCAATTCTGCAATTAAGCAGCATAAATAAAGTACACTTCCCCTAGACTGTTGCACAAAAATCAGTTAATGTGAAAATCAGAGAACCACTTGGGATTAATGGGAGGGGGTTTTAGCTGATGTTGCCCTTACTTGTATTTTCATCAGCTGCTCAGAATAAGGAGAAAAGATTAAGATGTTGCCTGGATTCTGTTTACTTTGATATGGACTTAACAATAATTTATGTACCAAGTTTGGCTTAAAATTTTTTGGGCTTTCAAAGATATTAGAATACATAAAAATATTTTTCGTTGAAATTTTTTCACCTCATAACAATGGCAAGCTCATCACTTATTTAACTGGCATTTATATACATGTGATTACTTTGGAAAACCTTTCATCTCTTGTGGGCTGAGGCAAGAAAGCATTTGGAAAAACAGTAGCTGGGAGAAAGAGCTGGTCAAAAAGCACCAAACAGGCCAAATGTTCACTACTAATAAAAGAATCTCAACATATTCAGTGAAGATAAGGAGTTCTCTACAATGTCCTATGAAATGTTTACCCATGCAAATTAAGAAACTGCACCTCAAAATAAACTTTATCATCCATTACCAAAAAGCGTTGTCAGACAGTTCCAGTGTGCCAAAAGTGATCACCTGTGTTTAGGAATCATGTATCTGGATATGGAATACAACCAGTAATCTGAGTGGAAGATGGGTCTTCTGACTGGCTTTATTTTGTAATTATACCGCATTCTACTTTCCCACATATCTACCCTAAATCTTGATGTTTTCTTTCTAGAAAAGATTGACAAGTCAGTGTCTCCCTATTGTTTACATGATATATTGTATAATCTATAAACTAAAATACAACTTAAACATCACAATAAAAAAGCAGTATTTTAAAAATAAAAAGTATTTTAATTCTTAGAGTAGAATTCTTTTTGTACTGCAAAGATCTTAGTTTAAAACGTGCAGTTGCATTTAATTCTGGTTTTATGGAGGCACATTAATTTCAAGTGCATTTCTCCTTTGATGTTCCAGATACTGAGAGCTCAATTGTTTGAAAGGATTCTAAGGCACATATTTCTTAGTTGAAATAAAACATATTGTGTCTTCTGTAGGTCCGTTAAAATATTGAGCAGAACCATCAGCAGAAATTGTTTGATTTTTTCCCCCTACACTGTTAATTAGCCAGCTGAATTATCTCCCCAAAAATTTAATGTGATTAAATGGTACTGATGGACATTATGAGAGGATAAGGAAAAAGAGATGCACTGATTAGGAAGTTAGACATTGCACAGTGACATTGCCACAAACCTCATGTTTTGTCTATTTGAACTTGAAGCATTCATCAGGACCATCTCATTGATATGTCAGTTGGATGTTTCATGTTCAGATATACCATGCTACAGGCAGTCCATAATATCTGGAACACTCAGCTATAGCTAAAGGAAAACTCTCATATCCTGTGCAAAATGACACCAAAGTTGTCACTCTCTAGGTTAACAATGACAGTGGGTATTTAGCTACATAAATTTTTCTGGCTTACCATCTGTCATCATGTTCTGTGCTTTCACTGGCACATAAAAGCTGATTAGTCCACATCAGCAAGTGCTGCTTTGAAGAACAAATTAAAATACACCAAAAGTTATACAGTTCCTTAATTGCCTCCCTGGAATGTATCCAAATTAAAATATGTTTGCCTGGATAAAAATGATATGAGAAACCGCTAAGGGACAACAGCACAACCCCATGCTATTTGGTTAAGGCCAAAGGACCTGGTCCCTTTGGGACACAATGGACCTCAAATCCTGTATTCAGTTTTTGGCCCCCCACTGTAAGAAGGACATTGAGGTGCTAGAACATATCCAGAGAAGGACAACGGAGCTGGTAAAGGGTCTGGAGCACAAGTCCTATGACAAGCAGCTGCGGGAACTGGGGTTGTTTAGCCTGAAGCAAAGGAGGCTCGGGGGGACCTTATTGCTCTCTACAACTGCCTGAAAGGAGGCGCTAGCCAGGTTGGGAATCAGCCTCTCCTCCCTGTCAACTCGCGACAGAACAAGAGAAAATGGCCTCAAGTTGTGCTAGGGAAGGTTTAGATGGAATATTGGAGGAAATGTCTTCACCAAAAGGGTTATCAAGCATTGGAACATGTTGCTCAGGGAAGTTGTTGACTCACCATCCCTGGGGGTATTTAGAGAATATTTAGAGAATGTATAGGTATTGAGAAGCATGGTTTAGTAGTTGAAAGGGCAGTGCTGGAGTAATGGTTGGACTTCATGATCTTAAAGGTCTTTTTCAATATAAATAATTCTATGGTTCTGTATTATTAACACTATGAGAATACATGTGGTATTTACAGATGCATACATACTTGCACTTCATCTTCCTTCCCTGAACTTATGTGGGAAAAAATGCCTATAACAGCCTCACAGCTCTTACATGTGCTCACCTGTAAATACCTTTAATGTAGAAATAATCTTACAAAAGAAGAGATGAGCATAGATTTGAGGGCCAAAATTGTGTGGTAAACCAAGGTAGGTTTCCTAGGTTTATTTACGTCTTATTGAAGGGATTCCACCATATTTAAACACTATGCGTAGTTCAGCTACTTCATGAACACGAATATTCATATGTTTTGAACAACATTATAATTAATTGTTTAAAGTGTAATAGTTTCTATTGGCCAAGTAGACCCAAAGAGCCTAAATCAGATAATGAAAAAATTCAAGGCAAATAAGGAACTTGTGCTATCTAAATGTTGCACTTTTAAAGTAACTAGCTAAGCAATGTTTTACATAAATGTTGTATATTTTTTAAACACAAAAATATAAGATTTCTATGGAGAGAGGGATAAAAACAAACAACTAGAAATTATTTTGATCATGCCCAGAAATTCATCTAGAAATAATTTAAGTTCTAGCAGGAAGACAGAAAGACAGAAATTTTACAAAGAGTAGAACCTATCTAGACCAAAAAGATAAAATAGATATCTTATGTGTATAAAATATACACGTGCGTGTGTTTTGTGTGTATTTCTTCCGCTTCCCCAAGACATTAGGTGTTTTCCATGCCAACACATCCAGATTGTCACTTTGTATTTATACAAGTGCTGTCACTCTGTGGTTTGCCTACATATGCCTTTGTTGGTACTGTGACATTCTGGCAATCCAGGCTAGAAGGAATACTTCTATTCCTCATAACTACCAAGATAAAATATTTTAAGAGTAGGGCTCTCAACTGCTGTTAGTAGTCAGTGCAGAAAGTAATACCACACCTGGTCTGCAACTGGAACACAATTATCAAGCATATGTTCATGCAAATATTGAGTATTTTACACTGGATGTCTACAAAATACTTGACTTATTATCAAGATGGCTTTACCTAATTTTCCAGTCCTTTAGAGTATAAATTTTGACTATATTCTAGGTTTTGCCTTTAAACAATGCTTTGACAAGTATCTGTGCTAACAGCGCTAGAAAAAAATACTCTATACATGGAATTTAGGTGTCAGGCACTCTTTTTTTTTTTTTTAAACAGCTTTGAGGATGTGGAATTTGCCCAGATTTAGTGTGTATACCAATTAATTCTTCCTTTTTTCCTTTCTTTCATAATTTCTTTCTCTCTGTTTGTGCAGGGTTTTGAATATTCATCTAAGAACAGTGACATTAACCGATTTCATTCCATTCAGCCTTTACATTTGAGTCTCAATGGGAGGATATATGCAAGATGCAAATGTTTTAAGGGCTTCCAGAACATATTAGAAACAGCTTTTTGATTAGGCTGCAGTGGTCATGACATGGATGAGTACAAGTGAAGCATGACAAAAACAAAGGCATTGTGGTAAAACTTATTATGCCGAAACCTTCTACTGTTTGACTCTTCCTGGCTTTTTTGTTTTTATGACATTCCATTGGTTCATATCCACCTCTTGAAATGTCAACAATGTACATTAAGTTTTAAAAATGCAATTAACACTCCATTGAAAATATGGAATATGACTGTCCTATTTGGTCTGTTGCAGTTTGCTGCTAGCCCATTTCCAATTAGTTCTCATTACTAGTTGGGCTGTGAAAGACACTCATTTAGCACCATATGCTCAAGAGACCATAAGTCTTAAGATTAAATTCTGCTGCCTCCTCTTGGCCAGAAGTTCATTAAAACAGACCTTGTTTGCATGCATCACCAAGTCCTCTGGCCAGAAATGGTGCAGTAGCATTCTGTGGTTTATTTGCCAGAAACCCAAAATAAGTAATTTCTATTCTCTTGGTTAGGTCCAGGTTCCCAGCATTGATGCAGTGATAATAAAAGATAAAATGCTCTGATAAATTTGCAGGGTCAATGGCTATAGGACTTTCAAGCTGCATAGAAATAGAGAAGAAGCTCCCAGAATAATTGAAAAAAATCTTGAGCTCCTGTATTTCCCACCCCTTTAACCTTAGCCAGATCCATTTGATAAATCAATAATTTCAAAATGAAACCCTACGTGATCTTCAACCAGCTGTGGTTCATACACTCATATGTTGGGGTATTTTTCAACAGTGCATTACACACTAAGTACATTTAAAATTCTCTGTTAAGGATGGGGCCAGTTTTCTTATAGACATGGATAGCTCGATATTTATTTGGCACATTTCAACGAAGCTGAAGGAGATAAATGAGGTATTGGAAACAGTAACCATGCTCTGTCCAGCCAATAAATCCTGCTTCTCAGCAGGACTAAATAGCCCAGAGAGAGTTATTCTAACATGGCCATACTGTTTCAAGAACCTGGGCTAGCTTATTAAAGTCTAGTAATGGTTCAGCTTCAAGGCACTGCAACATCACTGGTGGACTCAGTCTTTGCTGGCAGATCACTCAGTTCAAAGGATGGGACTGACTTTCACTGAGTTACTTACACAGACGTTATTATTGTGCTGTGTTTTTAAGCTTAGCCATAAAAATAATCATTCCCTTCAGCACTAAGAACCTTATTAGACCTGTCATATTTTAAATCATCCTTCCACCCCTGCACTAGTACAATTTCTTATCAGAAGCTTCTCAAAGCAGCTTTGCAGTGGGTGTGTGTGCACTTCATAATGAAAGGACCTTTATAAATGCCTTCAGTGTGTTTTGACAACTTACTATTATATTAATTTAACTTCAGACAAACAATACCTACTTGTTCCTTACACAAAAGAAATGAACTAGAAAGAGTAGAAAGATGCCTAACTCCCATTTTAAACCAAATTTTAACCAGGGAAATATTTTATCTCCCCAGAGCAAGATAGGAAGAGAAGATAATCCTTGTTTTACAAACTGAGAGCTCACAGTTCGTTTCAAGCCAGACAGAACTGCCCAGCTTCACACCATGAGCATCAGGCACATGGAGCTTGCCTTCAATTTTGCAGTCCTCTGAGGTGAAAAGCATCCCTCACACACCCAGACAGCCAGTGCCACAACTTCTGTGCTGCCTGCTTGGTGCACACATGTCCCCTGTGCCTGTGGACCTCAAAGCCATGGCAGAAGCCACAGCGCTCCACATTAGCTGCAGTGTGTGTTGTCTGTGTCACACACTGGGCCCTGTGAGGAAAAGACCTCTTCTATTAAAGTGCAGGTCTGAGCTGCAATAAAACATTTCTAGCTGTGTTATCACCTCAACACCACTGCGTGACACAGAGCACAGCACCACCCGACACTTTGACAAGAAATAGGAGCTATCTGACTTCAGGACAAGGCAAAGCCTCACTGTACTAATGAGGAAGACAAGAGTTAGCTCAAGGAATACCAGAACAGTTTCCTAAGAAAGCAATCTATTACTGTTAATTCTGGGATTGTTTCTACTGTTTTTATTACAGTTTCTTTTCCATAAATGTGGATAGAACCCAACATTTTGAGAAGACACAGTGTAATAGCATCACGTTTAAATGCATCAAATTGCTATGCAAAAAATTTATATGACTCCTCTTACAACAGTCTAATTCAAATAAAGATAGGTTTTTAATAACATGAGAATTGTAAATACATGGCAACAAAATAAGACTGGCATTTGCAGGGTAATAACAATAAGTTTGTGCCATGTTTCCAAAGATAGACAGAGGTATTTTGAACTTAACCAGAAAACTGACTTTTCACATTGTTAAAAGAAAAAACCCGAACCAAAACCTAGTAACCTTAAAATAACATTTTTAACGTGAATAAAAACAAAACAAAAACAAAACACAGAAGAACCCCAACCAAACAAACAATCAAACAAGCAAATAAAAAAAACCAGAAAAAGAACGACAGAAAAATGGCTAAGACGTTCCTGTGTATATTTTCAAAGATGGCACTGACCTTCATTTATTTTTACTAATGTTTGGGTATATCAGAAAAACTTTTATATTTTGTGGATGTTCTTTACTTCAAAATCATTGCCTTCAACAGTTTGATTGATCAGCATTCCAGTTGATGAAAATAAATAAATAAACATGTTTACAAAAGTGCTACTTACAAATATTTCTGTGAAGTGAGTCAAATACAAAGTGGAAGTGAGATTTTTCCATGTAAAGGGCTGCGGACAGAAAGACTTTTTGCACCTCAGACATAACAAAGCTGGCAAGCCAAGTAAAAGTCAGTGGGACCAAGCAATAGGACAAGAGGCAATGGACGGAAACTGGTGCACAGGAAGTTCCACCTGGGTACGAGCAAGAACTTCTTTACTGTGCAGGTGACCAAGTACTGGAACAGATAATTGAGGAAGGTTGTGGAATTTCCCTCACTGGAGATATTAAAGAACCGTATAGATACAATTCTGTGCAATGTGCTCTAGGATGACCCTGCTTGTGCAGGGAGGATGGTCCCTTCCAATCTTATCCGTTCTGTGATTCTGTGGAAAAATAAAAGCAAGGTAAATTTCAAAATATTGCACAAGACAAAAGAGAGGATTTCGGAAAAGAGATTGTAACGTACAAGGAAAATTACATGATGACTCATAATGACATGAAGGACATCAACATAATTAATGCAAAGACAGTCTGCAAACACCCTTAAATCCTCCGGTATTCATTAAGCCTGAAGAAAAGGATTCATTGTTACAGAAAGTGAGTAAGCTTTAATCCATATCTATACTGTCCTTGATAGTTGTTCTGAGATTCTTGATTATTTCCAGTTCAAGTGGTATTGCTGAGGATGTGCAGAAGCTTTATGATATAGGATAGCAAGCATTTTAACCAATTTAATTTAATCTCATTTCATTTGTGCAAATTATCCTGCAACTAATATTGACTTTTTTTGCAATTATTGAGTATAACTTTTTAAACACATTAAACAAATAAGATTTCAATCTAGCAAACATTACAAGCCACTAATTTCAATATTACCTGTAATAATATGCCTGGATGAATAAATGTAAGTCCATACAGATTTCTATTTGTAATGCTTAGGCTACTGCACATCCTACCTTGACCTCATGTGGATGTCTCTGCTAAAAATGAATACATTTTTCCTTTCACTGTAAAGGAAATGGAAGAGAAAGTGCTGCAGTGGAGATACTGCATGTTAGATGGCTAAAGTGGAGATTATCCAAACCTAGGTAGCCACCTACCTAAATCAGGGCACGGTTTCTGCTACTTGATGAAATGACTGAAATCTCAGATAAACTAAAGGGACACAAGTTGGATCACAGAGTAAAAATGACTGCTCTCATCTGGGGGTAGCTTAAAATTTATTTACAAAAGCATTCTGAATAGCAGCTCATCTTTCTTAATTCAAGACAATAGCATTTCTGTCAGAAACATTCTAGAAAAACAAACAATATAAAAGTGATTAAATGTAAGAAAATAATTCTCAATTATTTTTGCCAGTTTTAAATATACTGCTGTAGACTTCTTTTATACATTACACAGGACATTAACACTTCAGGACTAAGTACTTTTATTCACTAATAGTATGAATTGGATTGAAAGTGGGAACAGAGAGATGAAAAGAAAAACTTATTCCATTACTCATTTCTCAGTATGAGGAATTATGTCTCTAAATGCAAAGACTTGATAATGTAGTGATGGAAGTCAATATTACAATGTCAGAATTTTCCAATAGGTATCTTTAAACAGGAACACAACTGTTTCATCCATCCTTGGCATAGGAAATAATTATGGAAACACCACTGGTTACACTGTAGGCCATTACTGTATGGTAGTAGCAAACACTGCATATTATGGTGTGTGGGATTTTTGTTTGAATAAAAGCATTTATGTTTCTTTTTCATATTTTGCATATAAATAAATATGTTATGTACTTCATAGTTTACATGTAAGAGCTGTTGGTCACTAGACAACTTCAATAACTGAGAACCGTGGTGTAAAAGAGCAATGGACAGGATAGTTTCCAGTGTATCCTGCTCTCAAAAGTTCAGCATAAGCACTTGTGTTTCTGCCAACAGTCTCAAAAAATAGCAATGGACTCATTTGGCAAGTGATGTTAATTGCATTCTCTTTGAGTTCAGGAACTTGGAGAGCATTTCTATGTTTTAAATTAAGCCTCCTCACCAGGGACCGACTTCAGAAATGGATTGAAGGTATTGGAATGATATAAATGGATACCTTATTCTGACTCATTAATATGCATATTGCATTAATCTAAACTCCCTTTATATTCTTTTTAGATTTCCCCAGGCAATCCTATAATTTTTCCTCTCATTTTCATAAATTTATCAATATGTTGCATCCCACTCTTTAACTTTGTCCAGTCTATTCGTATTAAATGAGTGAGAATGTGTTTAATTTCTAGGCTGAAAAGCAGATGAGTAGGAAAAGGGGCCCAAAGGAACAAAAAAGCAATAGGTAAATGATATAATTACATTACACGTCATCTAGTTGAATTTGTACTAGTTTCTAAGTGTACTGGCAACTTCCATATGTATTCTTTTAAATGTTAGTAAATGCAATGGATGAAATTACTCTACAGACCTCTAAATGAACAGAAATTTAGTAACTGAATGTGTAAGTTGGATTAATGCATTAAAAATGTTGAAAAATTTCAAACCCATTCTATTTCAGAAAATAACTTTGTAATTGATTACCTCAGAATACCTTAACATAATCTCTTACATTAACTCTGGCTGCTTTCAGGAGAGGACATGTTGATTATCTACATAATATTAGACTTGCAAAAATGGGACATACTATCTGGTTGCCCTTGAGAAAGAAATTACAGACTCTGCAGGGAAGGGCTAAACATACCTGCAAAATATTTATAACTTATTGTGAAATGAATCAGGTAGTCTTTCGACATCAATATAGCAGTTGCTAAATTTGTGCATGAGTAGCAGGCAGATAGGTAGATTCTGAGAAATGAAAGCTATTGGGAATTATTAAAGATATTTCAATATGGAGACATATACATAGAGGCTGAGAAAGCATTTAGAAAATGTTTTCTATATCCTTGCCTTCTTCTCGTTACTTTTTCTTAATCATCTATATATGGCCACCGTCAGAGTGAGATACCAAAGAAAATGCATGAGGTTTTAGTCTGACTCTGCAGAGCTTCTCTTACAGGTTTTGCAACTTTGCATCATTCAAGTTGCATATGACATCATATCCATGTTCTCTTCAACAGAATAGAAAAGAGTGCGGGGAAAGGGATAGACAAGGAAATCCTGAAAATTCAAATAGGTCTTATTAAAAGTAATGCTAAATTCCATGGTTGCTGGGTAGTATTATGACAATTTGTTTAAATGTGAGCCATATATATGGAATGAAAGTGAAAACCAATCAGAATCATAGAATCATAAAATGGTTTGTGTTTGCAAGACTTTAAAGATCGCCTACTTCCAACTTCCCTGCCATAGGCAGGGACACCTTCCACTAAAGCAGATTGCTGAAAGCCCCATCCTACCCAGTCTTGAACACTTCCAGGGATGGGGCATCCACAATTGCTCTGGGCAACCTTTTCCAGTGCCTCACCCTCGAAGTAAAGAATTGCTTTCTAATATCCAGCCTCAACCAACTGTCAGCTGAAAGCCATTCCCCTTTCCCTATCCTTGCTAAATGTCCCTCTCCAGCTTTCTCACAGGCTCCCTTTAGGTACTGGAAGGCTGCTATAAGTTCTCCCCAGAGCCTTCTCCTACCCAGTCTGAACAATCCCAACTCTCTCAGCCTTTTCTCATAAGAGAGATACTCCAGCCTCACAATAACCTTTATGGCCCTGCTCTGGACTTGCTCCAACTGGTTGATATCCTTCCTGTGCTGGGGACCCCCAAGCCAGATGCAGCACTCCATGTGAAAAACTAAGTACCATATTTCATTTTTTTAACTCATTCAAAACCAGAGCACTAAAATACTAAGTATAACCCTAACTCTAAACCCTAGAGAGGGTTCACATGTGGTACATACATTTGGACAGGAGAGAAACCACATATATGTGTGTTAGCATATACCAGCATGGGTGCACGTATAACACATTGAGAGCAATTGCTAGAATATAAGCAGAAAATAATTTTGAGATCTGGCTTTGAAATTTCATGTTTATGAAAAATTAACTGCAAATTCTCTTCTCATTAAGATGAAAGTGCTTTGACAAAATTTTCAATGAATCCCATTTGGTCAGGGCAGTGTACCCATAATTGATTTCAAATGAACTATTAGAAAGGGAGTAATTGTCCTGACAAAACAGAAAGTGTGTCCTGATTTTTTTTGTTCTGTTTTCAAAGATACTTCTGAAATTATACCCCCAAATGTCTCATTGCCAAGCCAAGAGACACACGGTCTATTTGGCTGTGAATTACTTCTTTGAAACAGCTTAGTTATTGTATGGGTCTCTAATGAAACTAAACATTCTGTTCCTGTCTGGAAACATCTGTTCTCTGGATGAGAAAAAAACTGAAAACCTTTCATAAAGCTCTTAAAGAATGGATTCTGTCCTGATAAACTACCATTCAATGCACTGTAGCAAAAAGAGTCTGTTGAACTTGTGCATTAATGAATTTATAGACCTTGCCAGGATCATAAAGATGAAGAGAAATCCTTCAATTGTTTTATGTATAATTCTTGTTGCCCTTCATCAGCAAAGTTATTGTGAGCTAGATTAAATACTCTCGACCATATTTGTGTTTGTGATATTTTTATACGGTTTTGATATCTTCCAAAAGTTTCACAAGCATTTAGAAATCACACTGAACTTCCTCAATAAGTCAACTTCAATCTTAATATTTATCAGTATTTAAGAATGAGATATAAAATTTTAAAAAATTTATAAAAAGATATTGGAAAGGGAACTAGCAATAATTTGCACTTACCTATCTTCAAAATAAATAATGCAATGAGTTTATAACAACAGAATAACAGAATGTTTCATAAACAGAAAAGAAAGCATGTTTTCCATGACAAAAATGCAGAAAAGGTTGCTGTTATTCTGTTGAATAAAACATTAGTTTTATTCAGTGCTTTATAACAAGAAACAGAGTTATGGTATTATTCCCTAAAGTAAATTTCCATTAAACTCTTATTTTGAACACGTAAAAGCCAAAAGTTCAGCAGTAAGATGAATCAGTCACTATCTCTTACCTTTCTCTGCAGACATCCAGGAAAGAATTGGAGGCCCGAGAGTCATCCCATTTCATACACTGAACTCAGTTATCCCCATGGCCATTGCCACAATAGAGTCCTCCAACCACAAGCCAGAGTGACAGACATTCACAAGACATGGTACAACTCACCCGTGGGCTCTACTGTCCCTTGAGGAGCCTCTCTCTCTGCAGTGCCCACAGACAAGTCATAGGGCAATCAGGCTTCTAGCTTGGATCTCTTCATTAAGTGCCTGAAGAAAATTGAGAGGAATACTGGGTGAGGAGAACAGTACCTCAGGATAGAAAAGGCTGCCTGTAACCCCAAAGAACCAGTATTTTACTTATCTTCACAAAAATACCAGCTTTTGTTTTGCACAAAGATCAGACTGAGAGGCTAAAACTGCTGGAAAAGACAGGGACAATTAGCCATGCCACATATGTTCTCAGAACACAAATGGAGCAATCTTAAATTACTCTGTAGAGAAGTAGAAGATTATTCACCTAAGTCAAAATTTGCCTATGGAGAGTCTAAGATACATTTTTTCCCTCCCAAATGCCTTTATCTGTGCACTTAACTTTATGATATAATCTGTGTGCACTCTCATTACTTGATAAAAGAAGAGTTTTTTAGAGGTCCAAAGAGGACTCCTGTTGACTTTCAATGTAAATCGGGCACTTTTTATTATCTCCCACCAGATCTATAAATGTCCTTACTTGTTCTGTACTTTAAAGTATATAGGGTTCCCCAGGCATTGGGCCATTAACTTAAGTGTTCTCTTTTCTTGCCCTAGATAAGGGGTCATGGTTAGTTAATGTGGATATTTTTAAGAAACATCATTAAACATACATCATGACTTATTAAAAAGAGCCAGAAGCAAAAATAATATTTCAGAAGAAAAAAAAGTCAAACTTTCAATATGTGCAAGAATGGCTAAATAAAGCTTGATTACTTTTTAAAAGTTTATCATTATGATTTTCATTATCACTCTACATTTCAAGACTCCTTCCTCCGCAGCTTGGTAGGCACAAATTATTTGCAGTGTCAGGCCCTCCGCTCCCAAGTAAGCAGAGGACAACAGAATTCTGCAGTGATTTTGCCTTTTCCAAAACAAATATTGAATTTTGAATTGGTTTCGTGGCAACTCACAGCTGCAAAATCTCAGTTAGAATACTGGAGAGCTGATACTGCATGAGCATTAACATTTCTACTTCCAGCAAATCAAAGGCTGTAGTTGATTTGCACATGCCTTTTCTGTATAGTCTTCCCCACCCCTTTTATTTTCCTTTCTTCCTGTGGACCAGTAGTCAAATGCTTTATCAATTAGCAAGTATTGAGAACTGGATCATTTTCTGGTCTTAAAACTCAGCTGTTCCCCACAGCAAGGAAGAGGACAGATGCCTTTACACTGTTATATTACTGCATATGGTGCTCTGTCACTTTCCGTGTTTCAATCCATGCTGCAGCCCTAGAAAAGAAATTATTAGGAGCAAGCAATCTAGCAGGATTCAAGAGTTTAGCAAGTACTTCCTTCTAGTTAAAATTCATTATTGTAATTGCTCAATTAATAATGTCTCTACATTTTGCAAACCTCAAGATTCTGCATGCAAAGCTAAGACTCAAGAGAACCTATGCTCTGAAATATTGCTGAATCTTGTTTTACAGATATAGTTCAGGTGTAAGTCTGAGTCTTATCTATTCTAACAAGAACAGGGTCCATATTTTCTTAAGAAAAAGAATAGCAGTCATGAACCAGACCAAATAGCCATTTTCCATACCATACACAAGTATATCAGAATAGGGAACCCACTGCTATGGGTAACACAGTTCTATATGCTCTCAGATGTCATATAAGATTATAATACTGATTAGAGTAATAACAGTCAGGTTTGTTCTGCAATGAAGAAGCACCCTAGGAGGTGGTATAACTTTCCAGAAATTCTGTTGCATTATTCCCAAATGGTATATAAGCTGCTAACTAGAGTAGTTTATTAAATATTTTAAAAAGCTGTTGCTTATTTGAAGCTATAAACTGCAGATTGAATTGTAAATATTTAGTATGCCTGAGACTAGTGCAAAGAGACATGGTATAAATAAATAGTGTTTGATTATTGAAGTTATGGCATTGGGGCCAGACTGGGCGTTAGTACAACATTTAACCTGAAGCTCTAGTCCTCTTTTGCCTACAATAAATTAAGTTGCTGTAACAGACTTTTATTCCTTTTTTTTAATATTTTTTTTCATAATTAATCTCTTCCAAAACCTCCAAGATATCAGGGCTTATTTTAGAGCTAGTCAAACTATAGTATAGTGTAGTAGAAGTTCTTATCTTCTGTTTGCGTATGATTAATTAATAAGTTCTGATTTCTGTGGATATATTTGACAAATAAACAGCTTCCAAGTAGTTCATTATTATGAATACCATTATATGATAGTCCATGAAATGTCATCTTTGACAGTTCATTATTTACTGCTTTGGTCATATGACATTGTTTCTCTCCTATCTTGGAATTTTGAAATATTTGAAAGTAGGATGATGTGGATGGACCAATTAAACCACAAACATTCAAGCACATCTCCTACTGTGCTTCTTATTAGATTAATGTTTGTTCCAGACTTCTTTACACTTTGAAATCCTCAAAATTCTAATAATTCTAACGCAACATATAAAAAATATGCAAAGCATATGTATTATTCTTTGAGAAAATGTTTGTGAAGATTTTATCTTTATTTGATTAGTCCTTTCCTAAACAAAATGTCCTCTTTTGCTGTCTGAATATTTCTCTCAACATCTGCCTCTTGTAGGCAGAAGATCTTCAGATTTCCCTGCCACAAACTGCTAGATTGCAAGGGAGGGAAGGTAGTGTCATTTGCCTTAGGGTGCGATATGACCTTAGGTTAAATAAGGCATTAGTTCAACTCACATAATTTCAGAAACTTTGAGGAGGCACACTGCTTTAGACACTGCTAGCCCATGCTCCATGCTCTACTGGCAGGGGGCAAAACCAAATTTTACTGACTCAAGGAGAAGGACAATTTTGTTTCTTCTTTTCCACTCACAATCAATAAAAGTCATTATTTCTCCCACCAGCCCATCCCGGTCTCATCCCAAACATTCTAACTGCTCCCTTAAGGGTAGGAGCCTTTTTGTTGTAGACTTATTAAGCAAACTGCATGTCCTTCTATCTGAGCCACCCTGTGCAGGCATTTCATCTTCCTCTCTCTATGTACATTATATCTGTGTTTAGAGGTGCTGTGGAAGTAATTCTGCTATGAAGCACACTTCAGCATTCTGTTTCTTGGTTATCTACATCAATACTCATTGAAGACCACTATGACTACATCAAGCTTCAAGTTCAGATTTCTTCCCTGTAGAAATCAAAGCATAGGCAAAAGAGAAGGCACATGATTGTGATTTATCCCAATCACAATTTGGAAGGAGGTTAGAACACTGTACTATTGCACAGGCAGTTGCAGACAGACTGTTCAAATAAAACCCACCCTCCAAAAAAACCCCCACAAAACTACAAATGAACCAAACCAAACCAAAGCAAAAAAAACCCCAACAAACCAACTACTTTGTTGGGATATTTTGCGTAGGGTGATACTCAAGTGGGGAATCTTATCTCCAACAAGTTAGTCAGTGTCTGTCCGGATGTGATGGGAGTTCATTTTAAGGGTCCTTAGCCACACAGGAAGAGACTTCCCAAAGTCTTAGTTGTACTAAATTTTTTATAAGCAAGAAGAGCTGGAATCATATGTGACCCCTCCAGTGAATACTTGATCCATTTCTATTGATTCACCTAAACTATAACCAAAATATTTTAATTTTCTGTGTGCAAAAGACTGTTCCATGTGAGCATATCTGCATCTACAGAAAAAGCTCCTGCAGAGTATTTACAATCAATGTTCCTGTGTAATATCTGGTTAATTCTGCAGCAGGAACTGCCAGGGGAAGCCTCCGAAACTGCCAGGGGAAGTCAGGTCTACTAGTCCTGATGTTAATCAGCATGTTTATGCATATGAATTGTGCCAGTCAATTGGCCTGCAGACAACAGGATATGTCTGGGGGAACCTACAGGACTGTTTAAAATTCCCACTTCAAGTGTCCCTGTAGAGATTAGCCACAGTTCCTCAAGAAGCCAGCCATGAGCTTGATCAGTGACCCTGTCTCTAGTCACCCCATCATTCCTTTGGTGTAGAGAACAGCTGGAAAGCACCTGGCCCACTCAAGGAAGCAATGGGAATCCACACTGCTCATGCACATGAGCACAGTCCTGACAGCCAGCTGCAGCTGTAGCTTCAATATCCAGTGTGTTACTGTTGAAACAAACTCCACGATATACATTTGGAGATTTGGGGAACAGGTTCATTTTCATTCCCTAAATGACTGTTGTCCTTTATTTAGAAATGTTAGTCCTTTGAGCATAAATACCTACACTTAGATGGGATGAACCAGTTTCCATGTGACCTTTGATTCATCATCTTTAACCTATGAATAGAAGATCTAAGGTTTAGAATTTAAAGAAGCAAAATGAGATCTATTCCTTAGAAGTAGACTGACTTGGTGAATTATTTGGAGAATGAAGAAAATTTTTTTGCTCTGAAACTTTCCAGAAATTGTTCTGCTCTTTTCCTCCACTTCTCAACATTTCCTCATTTGCTGTTTTTGAGAGTATGAGGGTAGAAGAATTCTGTAGAAACCCCAAGTGTGAAGGAAACTGTTGGCTACAATTTACAAAAGAGCAAAGGAAGTGAATAATTCAAGATGTACCATTATTAGGTTTACTTTGAACAGCTCTAGACACTGAGTATTTCCTGCTGAAGCTCTCTGCCTCTTTGGAAATTCAGGTTACCTATATAGGTGACTGCAGAAAATGCAAATAGAAAAAAAAGTCATTAAGAATTTCTCCTAAGTTCTTACAAACTTTTTGTTTGCCAGCTCTATTTAAGTTTGCCCTCATTTAGCTGATTTCTCTTTTTCTTAATCTCTGAAACCTTTCTGACATAGAAGGCATTTCTCAGCTTATTTCTATCTACATCAAGCAAATTTTTTTGCTGTTTCACATTTTGACACATAATTCCAGATAAATTCTCGTGATCAAAGTCAAATTATTTTGTGTACCAACTTCTGGTAGTTGGTACAGAGATTATTTCAATTAATAATAAATGGTATTAAATTGGAGATAGAATTTTGAAGGTTTCCAACAGAAACCTTCCCATTTCATATGAAAACCTGTTTTAATATTTGGGACTCTTATACCAGTTAATTTAGCTCATCCAAATACAATGAATCAAATAACTGCTTTTTTTTTTCTTTTCAAGACAAAGATTAATTTCTTACAGTGAGATATATTTATTGCACATTCAGATGACAATATAACGGACCAATCTGTAGACTTGCAAAATATGTTCACATAATACTACACACATAACTTTGAATTGATATTTGAAATCCTTTGCGGTGATACCATGAACTTAAAATTGTAATATGTTTTGCAACAGAGTAAATAATGAGTCTCAAAATTCTATTCCCTCAGAAGCAAGTTTTAGAGAAAAAAGTAGGGGATGCAATGCGAATTTAGTGCTCTTAAAAAAAATCCTCCAATTTTTTGAAGGGACATATCACTGATAGAATATTTATGAGGCAGAGGATGGGAAATGACAAGTTCAACATTTAACTCACTTGATAACTCTGAAAAGTGCACGCTGAAGAGGCCGTACCACTTTCGTCCTCTGAAATGATTATTTTCAGTTTAGATGTGAAACATCTCAATATTTACTGAGCCTGGGAATGTCTCCGAGCTGAGAAAATCTAAGAAACATCTAATCAGCCCTATTATGAAATACCTAATAGAGCAGAATTAGAGACTTTCAAGAAATTGACATAATATGTTTGAAAACATGATGCAAGGTTAGGTAGAAGAAAAATGGGCATGACACACCACTTGTGCAAGAAAATATTCCACCCTCATGGACATTGCAGTGTAAAAGTGAGCTAACTTAGACATCCACTAGCAAGGAAAAATATATTGTCTGTGTCTGGGTTCTTCAGTACTTGTGCCCCACAGCACAGATTTGCATTGGGCACCTGGAGCCCCTGCCATGGCTACAGGAAGGCATCAACAGTCTGGATGTGATCCAGGATGCCTGCTGTAAAACAAGACATACGCCTTACAAATCCAGCTGCTCTACAGATTTCAGGTACTTTCTGCAGGTTACTGGAAGCTGAAGCCCTCCCTATCGGATTCAATGTCCAGTTCCTTTCCTTGGCAAGTATGTCCAGCCTACACCTCAGTTCCACTGAGAGGCACAGGTATAATTGTGTACAGGAGGAGCAAAGGTAAAGAAATAGACATTCTCAAATGCTTTGTGTTGTGTCTGTTTGGTTAATATTCCACTGTCTGAGTGGGATAGGTAGAAGGAAGGGACAAAATTTTCCTATCCACTGTTTAAAGAATTTATCTAGGAGTGGTAAGAGCAAATGATGTGAATGATAACCCCCACTCAAAGAATTGCTTCTGTATTTTCCAGGAAGTAGTTAATGAAGGAAAAAGAAACAGTTCTTGAGGAAGGAAAAAGTGTTGTCCCCTGGAGTGCTCTTGGCAGATATTTGTGTCTATGTATCAAAGTACAAATTGCATGTTTACCTCTGTCTTCATCAAACACTGTAACTCTTAAAATGGAAAAAAAACCCCTGCACTTTAGCTAATTTATTAATTTATTAATTTAGGATTACCAAACAATTATTCATGAAAACTTTGTTCCTGAAAATATTGGGAATAATAGTTACAAGTTTTTAAAATATATTTATACAAAATTAGCTAGGTCTTCGATATTTTCAAGCTAGTATCAATTCAGTTCCCTTTTACAGTTCTGTCCTTCAAACAGTACCACAAATGTCTTTGTATAACCACATGAAACATTACAATTATTACAACACTTATTACAATAAACAGCTTCATAAAAATCACTACTTGGCCCCAGTTTGTGTCTGGAACAATCATCAAATGTAACAGCTGCATGGTATGCAAGATAAAGCACATATAGTATACATGGATGCAAATCACTTTCAGCTAACTTTTTATGATGTGCCTCTAAACAGTGTTTGTGTCTGAATTTTTAATTTGGGTACTGAACAGATGGAATAAGCTAAAATACTGAAGTGCCCATAAATTGATTTGTGCCACCTTGTGATTGCACACTGGAATATAATTTGCTCATCAGAGCTTTGCCTTGGTGGATAATACCCCTCATGAGCAGAGGAGAGAGGTAAAGGGAGGAATGTTTTATAGTCCTGATTTCTATTAAGAGCCATGCTCAAGAAAGCAACTGCTTCATTGATCAACTTTAAATGACAAGGTGTTTGACAATTATAATGCCAAGCACTCAGAAAAAACCCAAATGCGAATGTTTCCCAGAAAGACTCAAAAAGTTTTGACAGCTGTGAATATTCTCACAAAAATTAAAATATCCATGCCTTTTGTTCAGTTTCTCAGCAACAGCTACAGACACCTTCAATGTCTCTGGATGATATTTCAAAGAAGCAGCTACTTAGTAAGTGCAGAAAGGCTGAGGTTCACGGTGACAGATATTCAAAAACATATAATTGTTTAAATCAGTGACAAGAACGTGACATACCCATCGCTCTTTGTCCAGGTGAAAGCACAGATGTGACTAGGGAGGTGTGGTGGGTTTGAGTTTCTTAGTGAATTTTTTTTTTCTTTTTTCCAATTGGTTACCAGGGACACAGCTGGCCGAAGCGGAGTGTAGCCCTGTATGTAAATGGTGGGTGATCAAGACACAAAGGGATCGTTGATCACCCTGGCCAAGTCTTTGATACGGTTTTGAAAAACACAAAGGTGGGGAACAGTG